>WEDG01005902.1:0-28417 GCA_017591395.1 Schistocephalus solidus
CATTCAAGTTCCAAGCCGACTACAGACTGCAGTTCCAGCGACATTGCCCTCAGTATGAAGTCTGGCACAGGATTCAGAGCCCGCGAACGCCATCAGAACGGAAGAGAGCTTCCAGAGAATCAGCACCAAAAATCCGTGGACGGTGTCCTGAATGTAAAAAAAATTGTGACAGCTCTCGTAAATAAATCAAAGCATTGCCGAATTTTCATGACTCTGTGTCGCTTATTCCAGATCGCTATAGCGTTAACCAAAAAAACTGATGGTATCTAACGGTACGTGCCAATGGAAGAAATAAGAACACATCTCTATGATTGTTGCGCCGAGAGTGTGCGTCGAATTGCATAAGGGAATGTAAGGGGTTAGAGGTAAAACGGTTAAAATTTTAAACAGTAAAAAATATTCCATTCTGTAATCTACGAAACCACAATGGGTCAGGGCTTGTAAGCTCACAGAGTCTTTGATAGGACAGGTTTCTGGGCTCTGAAGTGAAAACTCTTTTAGTAAAGAAGTACTGGACTGATTCTATCTTCCTCCGCTCACTCGCGTGCAGAAGACTAAATAGAAACGAGCAGTATTCCAGACTAGGTCTGACCTATATTTGATAAAGGCTGGTCCTTATATTGACGGTTTTAAAATTTCTGAGAATAAACCCAGTGGTTTGGCATGCTTTCGAGACAATCAAGACGCAGTGGTCCGACAGATTAAGACTACTAGAATATGATATGCCCAGGTCCTTTTATAACCCTGGGCACATTTAGGTCATGACCGTCTATGCTAAGGTGAGGCTGATGGTTGTCAACACTAACCAAAACGGAGCAATTGTGCCAAGAAAGCGAAAGGTGCCATGTGTGACAAACAATAAGCGAAGGTTTGAAGCTCCTTATACAGAAAGGGATGTAAATATATAATTTTCATCCACCTTAAGAACGCTGACCGGGACGCAATCTGGTCTAGGACCGTAAGATTGATGAAAAATCGCCGAATGGCTACGGTCACGTCCCAGTGGGTAAAATTTATGGTTTCAAGGACGTTACTGGTCCGAATCCCGATGTTCGGAATGGGAGCGACAGAATATTCACAAAAAGATCTGGACAATAAATAATTGAAGCTGTCAGCCATCAACTTAGCTTCAGCTCTATGGTTTCCTAAGGCGTCTCGAAGAACGGGGTGCTGCGTTTTTCTCTGCGCTTTTCCTGTGCGCGACAAGAGTTTCGCAAAATTTAACAAAGAGTTTTGGAAAATTTCACCACATTTTGCTAGCTGCTTTTCACAAGACAGCCTCTTAGCCCATTCAAGGATTTGTTATATCGAGGGCAGGACGGAAGTGTCGTTTTTTAGATGAAAACGATGCGACAGTCTACGCAGTCCATTGCGGAATGGTAAAGGGGGGAAGACTTCATCCTTGACGTTAATTATTTTCTGACGAGGGAAAAAAACGAGAAATTAGTGGACCTATAACTTGGAACAATGTATCAGTACAAACATTCACATCAAAACAAAAGAAGTGAGTCCATTCATGGGAATTAAGCTGTTTTCTTAATTCCCCATGCTTGCTGATCGGAAATCTCAGATAAAATTATATTTTTTGAAAAACCTTTAATCAGCCGCGAGTTCTAGTGTACAAAGAACTATAGCATGGCCAAAACTATCAGGGTGGCCTAAAGGTGACACTGAAAAGGGCTGACAACCTCTGCAGAAAATAAGATCAAGTATGTTTTCATACTCGGATGTGACAATCAACTACCTGGTCCAGCATGAGATATCTACGGCCTCAAGTATATCTTCGCAATTTTCAGGATTAAAAGGTGGAAACCAATGAACTTCCGGAAGTTTGAAGTCACCTGCAATCAATTAGTACTTCAGATTTCAGTCAGCTGCAGCCTGAAATGCCTGCGAGAGAAAAAATATCTTAATCCTCGCTGACGATAGGAGGTCGATAGACACAACCAACAGGTCCCTTCTTCCACGGTAATTGTCGATATTTAAACGGCAGAAATGTATGTGGTTGCTAAACATAGATACAATTTCCTCCGCCACGACCCTCTTGTCGATCATTCCAAATGTATGAGTAGCCTAGAATAGAGAGTTCGAAGTCGGATGCGCAGGGTGTTGTCCATGTCTCTGTAACTATTACAACGTTGATGCGATGGACGAAAAACCAGATTCTGGAGCAGAGGCATCTTATTAAGCAGATATCTGGCATTAAAGACGAATATTTTAAGCGGGCACGTTTATGGTATCTGAAAGTGTCAGTTAGACTGACACATTGTCTGCCTTCGGCCAAAGAAATTCAATGATCTAGCAAAAATCTACAGAGCTTACATCGTCCAGTGAACATAAACTTAAAGACACATATTACGAGGGATAAAAAGTAAACTTGCAGAGCACCTGCTTCTTGATACAGTGAAATACCAATATTTGGTTATGTTAAAACGGCTGTTTGATTGTTTAATTTGGGATAACGGAAGACTTTTACTGCAATCCTGTTTACAGTCAGCCATGGCGTGTACAACAGTTACATCCATTACAGCACTAAATGTTTCAGAAGGCATTACTTATGAATATTTTATATGCTGACTGTATTTAATTGCATTTAAAACCGAAAATAAACACTAGTACATGCATGAAGTTTTTCGCCCGTATCCTTAATGAGGTAATCCTCGCATTTGTACAGTCTCCTTTTGCGCTTCAAAGGTAAGGGGACCGCTGATGAAAGTGATTTATTCAGGCCTCACCATCCTCCCAACTTATAATATGGTAAAAAAAAATGCTGTGAAAGTAATTTACTGATACAGTTTTTGAAAAAAAACGTGATTTCCTTAACCTGCCTTTAACTTGCCTTTCGTTCAATTCACATCGTATTTTCCAGTTCCGGAATAGAAGATGGGGTGCGTGGAGTTTTATTTGACCCAAATTCCGGCGAACAAGTCAAAATACGAACGACTATACAAATTCCTGCCACGGTATAGACAGTTTGTCCAGTGCCTATTGTTCGTGCATAAACGCTTTTTGGCCTTAGCGGTATGGACATTGACGTTGGTTCATTGAAAACCGTGGCCGAACTTAATAGTGCCCTCTCCGACATCGAAAACTATGAGGTTTAGTTTCCTTACCGTTCTGAGTTTTAAAGCAACTTATCATTTCCAGATTTTCTGACTTTTGTAATCAGAAACAACAGTATGACTCAAGAATCGCGGCCCTGCAAAGTTCACTGTAACCTTTTTCTGAAATGGAAATAATTTTTGTAGACCAAACTTACAGTCTCTTAAGTCCGCGGGTGGGAGTCTCCAGAAAATTGTTGCCGTGGCTGCAGATATCGGCGTGCAACTGAGCGCGAAAGTAAGACAATTAGACTTGGCAAAAGTAAGTTAATGAGTATTTAGCCATTTTTAGACACGTGTAAGAAATGTTGAGGAGTTAATTGAAAACATAATTACACTAACTAATGCGGCGTCTGTTGCTCAAAGAGCTCTGGACACAGAAAACATCTCGGAGGCACGTTCTTTTGTTCTACTTCACGCTCTCGCTTTAGGCTGTCTCTAGCATTGCGATCTTCCTACAGATGGATGTGCGGACAATAAATCTAATACGTATGCTCGAGAAAGGTATTAATTTTTGCCTAGATTTCAGGGTTTTCGTAGTAGGCTTTCTGTTGAATTTTACGTAAGTTAACCTGTGCAGGTACCACACAAACATCCCAATTTATCAACCGTTTATTATTGCTGTGTAACGTATTTACAAGAATACGGGACACTTTCTTGGGCCGTATTTCTGTCACGTGAATTTATACCGAAATTACTCTCGAATGTCTTTGGCAGTACCACCGACCATTTTGAATTTTTGCTTATCTGTAGTAATCCGCCGTATCTCTGCCGTCCAGCTGTTTTACAAGTGTCTAGATGGTTGTAGGATATTATTTATGTCTGGGAATCCGTATTTTATTTTGTATATGTAATACCTTGCGAACTTCGTTTACGCCTTTTATTTCCAGTTTTTTTCTTTCCAATTTGGTTCCAGAGGAGGTCGGAGTCGACTTGCTATCTCATTTTACCACCCTTCACGAGAGGGCTGTCAAAAGTCTCTTCTCTACCTTTGATGAAGCCTGCAGGATAAGTGATGAGAAGGAAGTGATTAAACTCTTCCAGCTTTTCCCACTCGTAATGAGAGTGACGCTGGTGTGGCAAAGTTCGGGGCTTTTCTCGCAGAAAAATTTTCCGCCAAGGTGGAGGCTCAGTTGGCCTTATTGGCATTGAAGTCTCAACCATCGAAACCCACAGACTATGTTGATATAATGACCGAATTTTTGGAGAATGTTGCGCAGGTCATACAGTCGAATGAACAGATATTGAACGAATGCTTCGGTGAGGCCACTTCTACCAAAATAAGCTGTTTTATACACACCCACTCTTGTGATCTAGCTTTTTTAATTACATATGCAGGTTCTGGAAGCCTTTTCAAACTGATTCGCGCCGTTCAGCAACAGTGCGATGAGAAGACGGCCTTAATTTTCCTCAACTTCAAGGAAAAACGCCAATTATCCGTTGCTGTACAAAGGGCCCGCCATGAGCTCACTATGGGCTCGCGACCTCCGCCAGTAAGTGGCCCTTCAGTCGCCACTGGTCAAGGGACTACCAGTGCTATCTTCGATTACTGTCTTTCTTCAGAGGCTTTGGTATCGGAAATCGTCCTCTTGAATGCGCGAATTGAGCTCTTTCTGAACTTTCTACGGCGGCGTCTCTTGGTTTGTTTGCTTTCACCGTTCCTTTCTGTGTATTGATCTCTGGGGGTTTCCTTAAATTCAAAACCTGCTGCTTGTCATATGTATGCGCACCCTCTATACACTGAATTCTGTTAGAGCCAACAGCCTAGAAGCCAAGATCCCCGCCTGGAGATTTGGAGGAGCTAATGCCGCTTTTACGTTATTGTAGAAATTTTAAGATCCAACATTGTCTAATTGTCATCGAGCTTATAACGCGTCTTCTAGGACTATTGGTCTTATGTGAATTGACTCTATTCGTGCGCATTTTTCTCATGCTGCCTTGCAACTTATCCGACAGTAATTTTCGCGGGGTTAAAACCTGCGGGTATAGAATTTCTAGTGTTTCTACCACCAGACCAGTCTGCTGTGTCCACCCTCTAAGATTTAGTGGGGTATGCTCCTCCTGTTTATCGCTTAATATATAGGTTTCAGTAACTGAGCTAGCTCTACCATGAACAGTGTTTCAATCGAGTCAGAAAAAGTACCTAAAAGACGGCTTTGTGTTTTTCGTTAGAGAGCAACATCAATAGTCGTTCTTTTACACTGATAGACGAGAAAAACCTTCGCCCCGAGTCTGCATTATGGATCTGCTCTTTACTTTGCTTATAGTGGAAGTAATTATAACAGAATATACGTTGCTTTTCCCATCTGTCGTATTTTGGGCGCAATGACTGAAGTGCTAAGCAGCCCCTCTATGCGTGCCACATGCGATGTGACCCCTGTATAATATACCGCGTCTTCGCCGAATCAAGGTGGCCGTTTGAATTTAATGGCCCGAAAGTGGAGCTTAGGAAGGGATGCTTTTAAAGCCTCAAAAGAGCTGTTTTGCTAGCAAAGACCTTCCACTGCTTGCAATTCCGCTTTTGCTTATTAAATAGTTTTAGCAGACGATACTCTTGTATTCTGTCCATTATCGGTATTAAGCTACCTTGTTGGTTGAGTAATTATATTAAGTTTTCGGGAAAAATGACAAGGCAATGGAGCGTTTTCCTTTTGACAAACGTTTGCTTTTTATTTAGAGTTTCAGTGCGCCAAGTAGCACTTTAAATTCAAAACTAACTTTAAGTTTTTACCAAAAAGCAGTCATTCGAGGCGTTTTGATACTTTTATTAGGCCCGCAAACAGTCTTACAGCACAGTATTTACGGTTATCACAACTGTCATATCCTAGCTCGTGCTCTTAGAACCCGATGGCCTTATGGCCAGTCACTCGACTGCCAATAAAGAACCTAGCAGCAACTCGCTCTAAAATCCCTGTAGTGTTATTACTGTTATTTTTTTTCTGCCTGCCAGTTTTTTAAACTGTATCCTGGGACCGCACGTCTTCCCTTTACCCATTAACAAGAAGATCCATACTTGTTTTCCATGCCCGTGTACCTTCTTACACCATTATTGACACCCCCAACTCATGAATTAGGCGTAGGCTTACCTTTTTTACAAAATTACTCGTCCAGTGGCTGCCATAAGTAAACCGTTTAGTCGTTGCCTCACAGAAAAAGCGCCGCGGATGGATTTGAGTGTATTATGTTCATTATTGACTCCTGTCTACGCCATTAGACATGGTAACAAATCGAATGAAATCATTAACACACTCTGATCCTGAGGTCGTCTAAGCTAGTTTTTGTTTACATTTTTAGACAAGTCACTCTGAGGATGATGCCGGTGACCTTTCTCAAAGTGAGTTATTTCTTCCTCCTCAATGCCTAAACAGACAAGACCCATGACTCTTGCTGTTTTGCTTATGTCTTGCTGCGTTAAACATCTGTTAAATGCTGCTACTCAATTACCTTTTAATGCAGTTGCTCAAATTAAACAATTTTTCGCCGACTTCCAACTGGTCAAGATATCACAGGAACTTGTTGATGCCTACCTTCCTCAGGAGCAGCTCTTCCTACGCGAACTCGTCAATAAAGTTAGTTCGCAGTTCATGCTTAACTTTGTGCCTCCATAAATTCAGTCGTTATATAGTCCTAATCAAACTAATTCACTGCACTTTACTTTTCGTATCGAATTGCCTTCTTTTTCTTTGAACCCCAAGCCTCCATTCGGAGCCTTTTATTCCTCGTTTTAATTTTTTCAAGGCGATTCTCATGGATGAAGTTGATCAAACCACAAGAGTCTTTAGCATGGTGGACGAGGTCTTTTTTGTTATCCAAAAATGTTTGAGGTTAGTGTTTGCTATTTATTTTATTCTCATTGACTTCAAAAATATAATTGCGTTCTGTATTACTGCCATCTCATGCCATAACGAATGCCATTTTTAAATGAATTATTTACACTATAAGCTTTGTGGATTTTATTATTCACCGGCAATGTCTCGTCTACAGGGTATCTAAGAGTTGGTTTTTTTTGGTGCAAAGAGACACTATAACGATTGTCTTTACCTTGCGACTTCCAACAGGGGCTCCCTAACAGGCAAAACGGAAATCTCCCACAGTCAGGATATATCAATTGAAGACACTAATGTGCGACTTTTTATATTCCCGATTGTAGGTAGTAGAAGGTAAAGCTGTGAATTAATTGGCCAAATGTTGCTTTCAAATGCTCGACAACCAACCGAACCGAGTGCAGTCTAGTCTGAGGCTGCTTACGGCAAATAAGTCATAAATATGTACATATTTACGTCTTCATGAGGTTTGAATTTCTGGATGCTTCTTATATGAAACTCTACGGAACTTAGTCCTGACCAACTTTCGGTACTCATGCAGGCACCCTAGTACCGATGCAATGCTTATTTAGGTTGCAATAGTAAATTTCTAAATACTTTGGGCGCTGTTCTGCGTCATATTGTGAATGACTCTCCCCTATCAAGCCTCCATTTGTCTGCTATTATTTTATGATCTGGCAATTTATTGAGTTCTTTCCAGGCTTGCCTAGATTAGAAATTTATTCAGCGGATGTTTCAACAACAAGACATTAGACTGGGACCCCCGTAATGCAGGTGGTCATGCGCTAAATTCCAGCACGTGTGACTATTCCCGTGCCCTAACCCTCACCATAACCTTACCCTCTTATCTCCCAGGATTTTAACGCTAAGCCACGTGTATTAAGAGGAGCTTCCTGTTCCCGTGTCCTGTCATTTGAATTCCTGTTTTTCTGACAACTTTAATTGAGCGGCTTTGTTGTGTATCCAGGTTGATGGACTCCTATACTACCTTCGGTCCACCGAACTGGCTAATGCAAACAATTCTCAATTCTTATCACAGGTTCTTTTATTAAGAATATCTAAAGACCCCCCTGTATTTAGTTCTTTAATTTTCATATAATCCTAACGAGTTGCATCGGGTTGAACTTCCGTTCACAAACAGATGCTTACGATCATTCCACTTTTTAACGGCATTCACATTTTCGTGGTCGCGTATCTGACACTTTTTCTTATCCCTGTTATTTTCCTTTGACCGCGATTCTTCATCACTCATTAAATTACCTCTTGCGGTTATGTGTACTTCATCGATAGTAAACAATACTGTTTTTCTTAAGAAATATGCACCCTTCTCAATGCAGTTGAACTGTCCTGTATCTAAATTTTAGCCGTGCGATTTCCTCAGGTAACATCGATGCGGTATGTGCAATGCTCAACTACTCTGCCAGTGTCTTGGCAGACCAATTTATAAATGATGTGCTGACATCCCGGTCCCAACAGTGCACTTCCTCTGGCTGGATTCAGCAAGCCTATAATTTAGTTCATAAGCGAGCCGGAAGTAAGTTCCCTTTGTTCTGGCGAGATTATCAACTACCTCAGTCTCTGGAAGTCTGTCGATTTCAGCCATTCTTATGCATAAGTGGGCCACAAAACTACTAAACGTTACGTTGACAGTCGGCATCTGAATTCCTTTATTTCTTATAGGTGCTCACTGGCAAGAGTACCACAGCATACCATTAAAATTAAACAGATATATTTATTGTTCCCCATTTTCATTTGTTTTACTGAGTCAGATAGATATTTTAACAACTAAGATAAACTTACCTTATTTTCTACCTCTTACGTTGCTCTGTCATAATCTGCTGCTTGTTAAGTTTATTGAAACTCTTGTTTCTCGATGTCACCGTACTGAGACACCAAGGTATTCTCCTACTACGTGTAAACTTCCTCTTTTTCCGACATCTGTTGCCGTGAAAATTTCCAAGGCGTGCTTTTTAGGATTGCACTTCTTGAGCTGTTCGATAGAAGGCCAACAGTTCCCAATTAAACCGGTTAACACCTAGAATCTCGATCCTGATTTCATCAACCAGCTAGGTTGTGCATATTTTGCCTTAAATCTGTATCCATACCGCCTGCAACAGTGCGCCTTTATGAGGTAGAAGTTCTTAGGGCTTAAATATTAGGTGGCAGGAGCACCCTCGTATTTGAATCTAAATCATGCCCCAACGCGATTAAAAGAGGGATACTGCAGCTCACCATCCGGGTAATGCTTCCCACGTCCTTTTTTCAGGTGGAACCCTGAAGACTGGCCTTCTTGGCAACGGCAGTTCAGGCGAAGGTCATTCTTCGAGTAACCAAAATGGGAAGCTTTCCACTAGCGACTCCCAGGTCCAGTATCTCTTTACGCTCAATTCCCTAGAGGCCTGTCTTAAGTGCCTTCAGGTTCTGAAGACGACGTTGCAGCACCTAGTAAAAGACGTTTTCGGCCTCCGTCCCGAGTCCGATCTTTCCAAACTTCAGGTACCGTTCCATAATGTTGCCATTCTTTTTTGTCTAGGTTTAACGGTATTTTATTGCCTAACTGCGCAACTTTCCGTCAGTTCACTCTCTTCTATTGACTTTTTTTATTTACAGACCTGTCTCTCGGATTTGTTTGAATCACTTGAAAGATCCTTCCACCAACTGCTTGACAATGGCTTTGAGCAGCTTCGAGGCGTCAGTCGCCCTCAGATAGCCACCCTTACGCAGCCCCTCGCATCGGTTAAACGTGAACTAGCCGAGGTAATTTGTCACAAACCTCGACTATTTGTAATCGTTCCATAACGTGCTGGTGTGTCGAATCATCCATATGCTGTTAGTTAACTTTTGGTATTTCTTTTTACCGGAGCCGCGCAAAAACAGCATCAGCTTCTAAACGTCACTCCAGGATGCTCGACGCGCCCATTAGCGGTAGATATGATAATTACTTTTCCGTTAAGGCTTTTTGTGAATTTGACTCCCTTTGGCTTGTTGGCGAACTATGAACCAGAATAGTATGAGGAAACAGAATGTCCATTATACCGCATATCCCTTAAAAAACACAGTCAAATGGGCAGCTCATGAATATTAGTTATAACAATGCAATGTATTATCACCTTGGCTGCCCGCACAACCTAGATGTGGATCCGAAAGTTCGACCGTCGATAATGGCGATGTCCACCGTATGCTCCACGGAAGGGTGGTGCAGGGACGGTGATCTGAGCGTGATTCAGTTTAAAGTGATAGTAGACTTGCGCTGCATCTACCGCACTCTCTCCTCCCCCACCTGAGCCCGGTGTCATGACAGAGTCAAGAAGACCGGAGATGGAAGAGGGCGCAGGTGGCTGGCGTGGCCGGAGACGCCCCTCGGGCGTACCACCACAGCTGGCTCGGATCCCGCCGAGTGGGAGTGCCATAAAGGCCACATTAAGAAGGAGCCATTGCATTCTGACTCTCAGTCCACCAGTCAGCCACTCCAAACAAAACACACATTGGGCTGACCACGCGGTCCGAGTCATCCCGTCAGTTGGCAACCTTCCAAGCCACGGCTTTTAGCGCAACGTGATAGATTCAAGAGCATCAGATTGTTTATAGTGAGGAAAATGCACTGAGCTGTTGACCTCACTCTCTCCCCCTCCCCTACACTCAGACCACCATCCGAGCCAGTTTGTTGTCTGATGTGGGAGTGGGCACATTGGCTGACGGTTCGGGGTACCCGTCTTTGCGCGCCACAGCACGACCTGGCTCCCATAATGCACACCAGGATTTACTTACTCAGGAGATATGGAGGAGCCATCGCCGTCTGACTCCCAGTCCACTGGTCAGCCACTCGACACACAACACATACACTGAGCCGACGGCGTGGTCTGGTCTAAGCGTCAGATTTGGCAGCCTTCCAAGCCACGGTTTCTAGGAAACCGTGATTTTATAGGTACATTATGATGATTATGAGGGTGTTGTCTATGTATTAGTGTAGATGGTGTGCGTTGATGTGGCTTAGCCTCCGGTGGTTTACCGCAGATTGTCGTGGAGGCGCATGTGTCCTAATAGGTCCGTGCGGTGTGTAAATGTGCGGGGGCAGTGAGGGCAGTGGAGGCGGGCGCGGCGACTGTATGTCGGAGCCCCAGGCATGGGTTCACCAGCCTTCGTGAATCATGTGTCCCGTAGATTGGGCGCAGCATAGGTGGCTTGCACAGCGTCTGCTACACTCCTCCAAAATCCACCTGGGCTCGGCAACAAATCACCGCCAAAAAGATCGGAGGCACCTGCATAGTCTAGTGCTTCTCGACCTAATACTTGGTATGTAGCGCATTCTTGAATCCCGCCATGGTCGCCAGCAGCCGATGGCCGTCTGTTTCACTAACTGCGTTGCAGCCTTCGATTTCTTGAGATCGGCAGTCCCTGTTAGTTTACTTCACTCGACAGAGGGTCTAGAGGCAAGTACTATCGATTAAGGAGATTTTTTGTTCTTATTCTGTCCATTTAACGGCCATATATCACCCGAGCTATTTGAAACGGTTTACTTCTTCCAGTCGTTAATCTAGAGGGGTTTGTTCTCCTGGTCAGGGATGCACCTTTAAAACACTTTGTCTTCCTGATGTCTATGGATAAACTGTCTAATTTACGTCTTAATTTACCCGCAGCACCGCAATGAACTGTCAGTGCTGCTGTTTTAAAATGGGATGAGCGTCAGAATACAACTTTGTCGAACGCCAGACCAAATGCCAAACGGTTGAAAGAGGTAATGGTGAATCAGGAGTGATGCACTGGTGGAACGATAATCGACCCTGATAACAGAGGTGATTATTTCAGGCATTTGGTTGACTTCCATTATTTGCTACAGAGCCTAGCGGTTGACGGACTCGATCTCTGCATTGAAACAGACGAACGTTAGTTGCTGGTAGCCATTACAACCTCCAAGAATGCCCCTCAGTGCGAATATCTGGTCCGCCCACCCAAATCCATCTTGAACCCAGGCTCGGTTGAGTATCTTTCTCGGGCCGCGCACATTCTGCAATCGTCTGATAATGACAATGACCAAGGCTTTTGTAGCAACGGGACCGAGTCCTATGCCGCAGTAGTTCTGACATTGTCTTGTTTCCCCTCCTTTGGAAGGTTGTAAGGATGCCTAAAACCCAGTCATAAAAAGCCCAGCTCACCTCCCCCCACATTTGCTTTATTAACTCATGGCATCGGGGTGCCTGAGCAATAATACAAGACCTTCATATTTCAGTGGGAATGCCGTCCTCGGGTCGCCTCGTTGTTGTACAGCGTACACTGGGTTACTCTTCGAATCTTGACGGCTGCCTCGTAGACTGATGACTTTAGTTATGACTATTTTCTACCACCGCCTTCAACTCTGATTGTTAAACGAGACCAGATTTATGTACTCATTTGTTTGTGCTGGGTTGTCGTAGTTTTGTAACATACAGACGTCTCGCACGTGAGATTTTATATGCGAATGAATGGTAAACTCATACACATGGGCCTTACCATTTTCGGCACCCTTTATCAATCTGCTATTGTAAACCCAACTACCGAGCCCTAAACCGTACAAAATGTAGTCGAACTGATTGGCCTTATGGCCGCCATTTGGATACCAGGTCAACCGATGTTTGAGGTGGGGTCGGAAGCACGTGTCGTTAACAACTAACCGGTTCTGGCCCGCGGAGTTAAACATTATCTGTCCTTTGTCAAATCGAAACCAGACTCCAATACGGTCAATATTTCGACTGTTTGAAGGATACCCGTGTCCAGTCTGGCCTTTCCAGTCCCTGGCAACATTCAACAAATTACGATCGAGGGAGTCTTTTGACTAATTCTTGCAACTGCAAGTAGAAGATTTATTAATTGCACCGGTCGATGGCTGATGTTAATGCGTACACAGAGGTGACGGAGATGTCCGTCAAGCGACCTTTCAGTTGTACGTATGTAGGCCAGTCGATGAGTAGCTGGTCCGGCTGAATTAGTGCCTGGTTCACTTGTTGTTTGAAGATCGTCACCTTCTTCTACCAGTAGAGTTGAGAATGCCACTGTAGTTTAGAGTGAGATTGGAGTTGACCCCGATGTCTTGATTTTCCGAACGTCTGAGTTGGGAATTTGTATATTAAATAGGCTTCATCATCCACGTCGTATTGAAGATTGCACGCCGTCGAACTTTTAATACTACAGTCTAACAACGTTCGTGCAAACAAACTTCCGGTACTGATAGGTTGTTTTCGATTCAATATCCCATCTCACATGCGATTCGACGGTATCACTGGACTGTTATCGCGGACTGCATAGCATGAATCGTATTATTGGAATCGGACAACTTTTACCTGTGGCTCCTTGGACATTTTCGATACAGGCGGGTCTCCAACAGCCGCTTGGTTTGTTCGGAGTTATCTCCTCGAGCGCTTTGGCACAATACCACAGGACGGTGGTGACAAGTGGGCTTATTTAATCACGGCTCACAATCGCTATGTCGCAATGTTGTCATCGGGATTTGCGGTGTTTTATAAGGCTGTCGGACTTCGACCGTCCGCATACTGCCTGCTCGCGGTTGTCAACTGTCATACCCAAAGTTGTGCTTTCTTCTCCGCTGAGTGCCCACCGAGAAAGTAGCATCAATCTTCCGAAGTAATAACATGTTAGACCGAACTTTCGGACCGACTCTCAAGTTCATCCTCCGAGATATGCAAAAATCAAGAAACAAGTTCTGTTTGTAATCTAGCCACTTAACACCGTTTTTTGCCCTTTGAATCACAGTCTCGACCTTGTGAGTGGGACGCAGTAACTTTTACTAGGGTGCAGGTCACATATTAGCGTTTATGCAAAATGCTATGTTTTCTGATATATGCTGACTTTGGTAACGTTTAACAGCGTCTTTCCTAATGATTTCATCTGTTGCACTTGCACTGATGGCCTTCGGGTCAAGTAGATTGTGGTTAGCAAAGGACTGGTTGGCAAGAGCGTATGTTTGCTTTCAGTAAACACTCGTCAGTTAAAGTTATGAAAGGTGAATGCCTCGAGGCAGGAGACAGAGAGAGAGAGGGGGCGCGGAGTGTTGCGTGCAGTTAATCGACCTTTGACCACGGGAAGCGCGAAGCTTGTGCGATGTTCATCTGTGCGCACAAGGCCGGTTTTTGTCACCTGCTAGCAGACGCTGACCCAGTGGCTTAAGGTAGTTGAGTGAGACCTCATAAATTACACGACATTCTTCGTTGGGATCCGCTGGATGCTCGAAATCAACCACCTGCTCGAGAATGGCGCTGGTTATGCTCTTAATTTCACCTTTCCAGCAGCCATGCCGAGAGGTATTCTCGTATTCTTTTAGATAGGCACCGACTCATACGACCACTGTCCCCTGATCCACAGGAGCAATTGAAGGAGGTGATCTGAGATGGCAACTTATCCTTACCTTCTCTGTGCCAAATAGGATTGATCGAGAATAATATCCTAAGTTTTTCTGCTGCGGCTTGATTAAGGCGTCTTCTTAGGAGTTCACTCAGCGTTTCCTCGGAAACAGACTTCGATGAACAGAGTTTTCTTTTCCACAGGCAGTGTGGTGGGTTTTGCTATTCGTTTGACACTATTCTTTGCCATAAACCCGGGAGGTTTTGAGAATGATAAAGGGGTTCTGAAATCGCCCTATAGTGGGTTATACTTGAAGGTCAGGTCAGTCGAAGTAAGTGACCTAGAAATTTATCCCCTTAAGTCGGTGCATTCATGCAGGTAGACGTCAAAGCATTTCTACGACTTCGAGCCACATTTTCGAGGAAACGCCATTTAAGGGCACCACTCCAACAGAACTTTGAACAATCCCGATCGCAGCCGACCGAACATAACGCCCTGGCTCAACGACCACCGAACCCGGGTTCAAGCCAGTGGGCTTCCCAGTCTGGTTGTTCTGACTGCCAGATAATGAGAACTAAGTCGAACTAGCCTTCCACTTCCAATTTTTGTTGTCTACAATATCTCGCCATGATTGTTCGTCGCTGTGCGACCGATGTACTTACTTGTAATTGGTACAGCTGCGATCATGACTGATTCAACCTGTCTCGATGATGTCATTGATGTTACCTCGATGCGCGTAAAAATCCACAGCAGCGGATCTGGACACTTCAATCCATTCTCTTCTCAAGCGATGGAGATCCAAGAACCAATTATCAGCTGCTAAAAATGTTCCGGTAGCCATACTATTTTTTACTTCAGTTCCAAACGATTACGATGGGTTTAAATCCAATATTCCATGTATACTTTGCCAAGTTTTATACATTAGGACTGCTCAGCACGCCAAAACTTGCATATTCAGACAATGAGAAATGGTTACAGAAAAGTATGTTTCCTCTAATCGACTCCTTCGTTGTGCATTTGGGCTACTATATCAAATAAACTGACGGAATTAGTAGAAAGTCACACTACTTCGGATGACGAAGAAAATGAGGTTACATGTTGATTCCTTCGTTTGCACAGTTCTTCATAGCAGGAAGATTTTGATCAGATAAAAGGAAAGGCGGGAAATACCACCGGAATATCCACTATTTAAAGCATTAATTCTTTCTAGGTCCTTAGTAAACGCCATATCGCAATTTTTGAAGTTTCCAAAAAAACAGTTATTGCTGAGATTTACGGAATGAAACCTTTGACACTGCGCGGTGCTATTTATTCGTATCTGCACGAGTATCTTATATGCATTTAGCGCATATCCAGCATTTAAACGAACCCAGAAGCTATTCGCCGAAATAAAATTTTCAAGCGGACTTTAACACTAGTTAAGTCGGAAAATTTGATTTTTCGAGTTACGATTTTCAGAAATATCACGGTTGGAGTTGCTGTGGCAGCAAACTTGTTATATCACACAAATCGATTGTCTGACAGTTGGCGGAAGAAATGATCATTACGTGACCTGATCGAGCTCTCTGAGTAAATAACTGATCCAATCACAGCGGCATTGCTGAGTTAATCCAAGAATTTTCTCAGCTGCCCCATAGAATTATGTCTTCAGTGATGACCATTTGTCACTGCCTTTCCCGTCGGCTGAGATCGTGAACGGGCACCACATTTCTGTGTTCACGGCCTCAGCAGTGCTGGATTGCCGGATTTTTGCGACATCACGGCGTCTCGCACGTAACATTGTGGGTGCAGATGAGAGATGAACTTTCAGGCGTGTGCGAACTAGAGCATGGTCAGACATATGGGCCTTACCACTTTCAGCACCACGCATCGATCTGCTATCGTGAGCCAGTGTGGAACCTTGAACCAACTAGAATGTAGTTGCTCTGACTGGCAGTATGATCGTCGTTTGAATACCAGGTCAGCATGTGTTTTGATGACGTGGGAAGCAGGTGTTGGTGACAAACAGTCGGTTCTGGTCAGCAACATTCAGAATTCTCTCACTATTGCCGAATGGATAGCCAAGCCCAAAGCTGCCAATAAGGTGACTGACGAGTCGCCCGTTCATTCCATTCTCCGGCAAATATCAGCAGATCATGGTGAGGGAGTCTTCCAGCTAACTCCTGTCTGTGCGAGTTCCGAAAAGGCCATCGCCACACCGTATCTACCAGAAGATTCATATGAGCCACTAAGATAAAGGGTGAAGTGTGAGTTGGCTTCTGGAATCTTTGTTTTCCCAGTGCCTGAGTCGGGGATTCGGATCTCAGTCAGGCAGCAGACATCCGCATACTGATGAAGGCTGCGCGCCATCAGACTTTAGTACCGAGGGTTCAGAAACGTTCGCACATTCCAGTATCCAGTACCAAGTTTCCGTTCTGGGTTGAGTGGTCTAGCTCGCGTACTGTTCGCCCACACCACCGGACCAGGGTTACGGAGCGCGTCGGTTCCAGCGGACGCCGTAGCATGGATCGGACATTTGTTCAATTGGTTTCTTGGGAAATTTGGGGTGCAGGCGGGCCCTCAACAGTCGCTCGGATTGTTTCTTCGAGGTTGTCTCCTCTAGCGCTTTGGCTGAAGAACCTAACCATAAGGCAGCGTTTGCAAGGAAATTTATTTAATGGCGGTTCACGGTCGCCATATCACAGTGCCCTCATCGGGATATGCAGCATTTTATAGGGCAGTCGGCTTGGCAGACCTCAGCTCTACACGCCCTAGTAGCACGGTCGCTGCTGGTCCGCGATTGCTTATTTGCCAGACTCGAGAGCCCGCTTGTTTCGCAGTTGACCTTTGCTGAAGGCCGTTCCACTATCCGGCGCCTGTGGACGGGTGACCCGTCTTCCCGGTGCGACTGCTGCAGTCCAGAACGTCCGTTCTCCCTCCTAAGGTCAGGATAGCTCGATTAAATCCCCTCCCGTCTAACTTTTAATTTTTCAAATAACGACTCGAATCCACGGCTCAAAGGATGTAATGGTTAGTTTCAGTAGATTTATCACTTCGTGCATAATCAAATCTCAGCACGCCTGATGCCGATCAGGACAAATCGAATAACTAACTCGTACGTGTGCTTGCCCCACACTTAAAGGTCGAAAATGGTCATTACAAAAGGTCGAGAAATGCCTATAACTACATATTCCCTCTGCGTTCAGTCACCGCGGACAAGGACTGTCGCGGTCAAAATGTCGGTTGGCGTCTTTGTCGCCGTTGAGCAGGCTTCTCCTGCCGCCCAGCAAACTTTTAACGTTTATATTCTCATTTAATTTGAGATAAATTGTTTATTGTCTCCTCTCTCTTTTTCTGCCCATAAATCTTCTAGGAAGAGTTGGACCAGTTTGCTTCAAACGACCCATGGATGGAGTCTCTCATAATTGGTCTCCAGAACCTGCTAAAACCATTCCAGGTATGTGCAGTTTTTGAGTAACACTCACAATCCTCACTAGACGGTCTTGTCAGAGGGGAACTATGAAAAATTTGTTTCCATCCTGGCGGATGAGCTTCTTCTGCGCCTTGAACGCTTTATTCAGCAAAAGACCTATACAAGAGTGAGTAATGCTCCCTTTATTGTACACCACATAATTTCACATATTGTTTTTTGAGATATTTTTTTCCTATTGGAGGGTGCCATCGCATCCTTCTACTAGGTCGTTTGACGGCGTATTAATCCTTTAATTAATCGTTTTAGGGTGGATTTGATCTATACCACTTCTTCTCATCTGTTGAGATCTTGCTGCATGCCTCACTGGTTGCCCGTCCAACAATTCTCCTTTCCCTAATCACCGAAACAGAACTTACCACTAAGGGTAGAAGAAAAATGTATTGACCTATTATACAGCACATATGAGGCAATGAGAGGGAGAGAGAGAGAGGCCGACCCTTACCATAAACAACCTGACCCACCTGAATCTGTCACGGTGCGCCAAAAAACGGGGTTTAGAAGGCTGCCAACTGACTAGATAACTTGATCATCCTCACCTTAGGACGGAGATTCAGGCTGCAGTGGCTCCTTCTAAACACGCTGTCTATGACATTGGCACTGAGATGGGCTTTCCTAACCGCCACTTATTTCTATGGAAACCTGGTCCATTGTGCGCGGAACCGGTCCTATCTGGTACGCCGAGATAGGTTGTTTAGCTTTTTCAACCACCTGCGCCCTGTCCCATCTCCGGTAGGTCTGACTTAGTCGTTCCACCCTGAACAGGTGGGCGCGGGAGGAGGAGCGATTGCGGCAGACGCTGCGCAAGTCTACCATTACTAGAACCTAATTCACACACAGGTCCGCATCCCTGTTCCCACCATTCTGTGAGGCACGCATTAAACAGCATCGTTCGCGATGGTCGAACTGTCATGCCGACTGGAATTCCAACGCATCTAACTCGTTGTGTAAATCTCCACTGGTATCGGGCGCTGGCACGAAATCAGCGCGTGAATGACGTGTTTGCAGTACCGTTCGGGTGACATGTGAGCAAATCCATTAGAACAGCATTTCCTAATGACTTCTACCATATCTTCTGCTCTCCATGAATACGTGTTATTTCGACCGCTGGGTTTGTGCTGGATTTCCTTTGTGACCCCTTAATGGAGTGGATTTTTCGTGTCTGCCGTATGATTATCGTATGTCAGTCTATCTCACTTATAAGCTTCTTTTGAGTGTCAACATGAGCCCTTCAGATTCTGTATTAAATGACTCGCGCACTCTGATGCAATGTCCCTTGCAGGCACTCTTTAGCACTGCCGAAGTTCTCACAACCACCCTATCATTTCGCAGTGTTTTGAAATGATTCCCTCTCGCCCTAGAAATGACTATATGGGACCTGGGGGACACATCGGAGTCTAGGAGGGAGAGGAAAACCGCTGGATGTGTTCTTTCTCTCATGTAATTCTCAGTTTATGTGTGCGAGAATGCAATACCTCATTTCCACAAACTTGCTCGTCTTGTCATCCGTGTTATCAAAAAATATTTTTCATAAGATTGCTGACCTCTGTTACTCTAGTTACTCGGACGTTTAACTATGAACCCGCGTCTCACCGTTATAGTGAATTGTAATAGTAATTGTACAATCGTGATTCGGGTGGAGTTCTTTGACCCCGCTTTTTACATTAATCTCTCATTTTAAACGATCCCTCTGTTTATCTTCATGAAGGGACTGAGCACTTGTCGCGTTTAGCGCTTCAACGGTAGGGCTCTGTTGTCTGGCTGCGGCTGCTACTGTGGCTTGTGAGCCAGTAGTGAATACAATATGTAATTGTCAGAAACCTACGAAGCTAATCTCACCGAAATTCAAGAGGTTGCACACCTGTAGCCTCCTGCTTTTTCGATCGGTTAAATTGACCTAGGTGTGTTTTATAAATCACACTTGCAAGCTTCCGTTCATGTCTGCTTTCCCACAGCCTTCCCGTGCTGTTTCCCTCTTTCGTTGCAGTTTGGTGCCTTGCAATTGGACAAGGAGCTGCGCCTACTGTTCAATTTTTTCACCTCCCTCAGCATGTTCCCATGCCGTGAAAAGTTTGCACGAATTCTCCAAATCAGCAAATTGCTAAACTTAGAAACGGTACGTTGTTATTCTATTGTTGTACCTCCCATGTAGCTGTACAGTTCCCCGTTCATTTGGTGTTTCATGGTTCATATTGTGATAATGTCAAGTTGTGGTTCTCACACCACTTATTTATACGTGGACGGCGAACCTGGATATCAGTCCTACTGAGATTGCTCTGCCGCAGCCTCCGGCTTGCAGTTTTATCTCTTGAAGCAACTTTAAAGGTGTTTTTTTCAATGGAAACCGACAAAAACATGAGGATTCATCATAATGGGCCCTGACTGAAGTCCCTACAATAGTAGTTCCCTTTCGTAATTGACGATGGCTGTCGTCACCAGGCTGGGCTGTTGATGAACTGCGTAGAGGGTTTTGGTTGTAGGTGTGGAAGAGTGGCCGACGCCTGAACGGGAACTTTACTACTACTACTACTACTACTACTACTACTACTACTACTACTACTACTACTACTACTACTACTACTACTACGACTTCTACTACTACCAAAGTTTAATCTTAAAAAACTCATCTGATTTCTCTTCTACTTCTTCTCGATCTCCCAAGTTTGATTTTCCTTCGTTCGTCATGTCGATTATTTTTTTAATCGCTTCAGAAAAGCAGCTGTATAATTTTCTATCATCGAAAGTCTAAGCATCCCTACTGTCGATACTTAGCAGATTTCACACGTGTTTGCCATTGCCCCAGCAGCAGATCTCTCCATCCAATAACTTGCAATAATCCAATAACCTGTTTGGGTTTCGGAAATTTTCCCACACGCTAATCTCTGCCATTCCATTCTATGGACTGAACTTGTTAACTCTGCTGGGGTTCCCACTGAAGAAGCAAAACGGTCGTTTTTCAAACCCTCAGAGTGAATAAAAGTCGTAACTGCGATCGGCGGAATATAATTCGCCTGTAGTACGATGTCCATCTTCATCAGCGTGTCTGTGATGCAGATGACTTGAACAGGCGTTAGATTATCATGAGCATCAAATTTGCTCCCCTTTCCCAATGCCATTATGATGCATTAGCAGGGCAGGGTCAGGACGAGTAGCAATGAGATGATGCCCTCGTCTGCTCCCGTGCAACGCGGCTGCTTCCTTCCAGAATAAACCGCGGGCGCAGCTTTGTTGGGTGCGGAGACATGCTGATTTCCCCTTCTTGATTTAATTTGCTATTCGAAGCGGTTATCGTAGAGTGATCGATGCACTGAGTACGGTTCCAGCAAGCTACAAATCAGAGTTTTCATGAATTGTGCTCACATAGTAAATCACTCAGTGTACATCTGTCAATCTATTACATTGGCCATCCCCCAGTGAGCATTCTGGAAACCCCACCTCGATCGGCAGATACTGGTGCTCATTTGACCCATTTGTGAAAATCTCAGCTGCTTTGGAGAGATTTGGACCCACCACAGTGGTGTAAGGCTTCAGTACAGTCAACGCTCTAACCACTTGAGCCACGAGGCCCCATGGGGAGCCGTGAATTAAATCACACTTGGGTCAAGTTACCCTCCCAGCCTTCTGCAACGTGTGGAGTCTAACATTCTGTAGATACAGTAGATTGCCTAACTCATGAAATGTCTATATCAGAATTTGAGGTAGTAGCAGGGTTAAGATGTTAGTTCTGTTTTTTGCATTAAATTGATGAACAAAAAGCTGTTTAATTATAAAGAGATCACTTCAGATCATTTTATTCATGGGAAAACGGGGCTAAATGTGGCGAAAATCCGACGTTTCTTGCTATCCAGCAATTTTCCTACGTTATCAAAGGCTACAGGTCAAAAATTTTGCCTTTATGCGCAGTACTATGAATGAACATTAATATAAGCCGGGAAAATTTAGAATATATCCCTTCGGAGAACGGAAAATTTTGTTTTGTTTTCACAAAAATCAGGTGAATGATAGTTTAAGTGCTTACATTGTTTTCGGAAAAATGATTACATATTTAGTTTAAAAAATCAAGTTTTTGCCAAAGTACTACGTTTTGTACCAAAAAACGTTATAATAAAATTTTGTGAATTTACTTTGTTTTACCACACCGATAGTTAGGACCTTAAACGCGCATATATACGAGACGCGATGATAAACCGCAACTTTTCGCAGTCACGGCGTACGTGAAGTCTAAAAAGACAATTTCGGTCTGCAGTTGACTATAAATGAATAAGGAAACTTGAAACGGAAGGGGCAGAAAAATTCACATTTTATCGCAAAATCTGAGTATATATTCGGTCACTCTCTTGTGGCTTTGAAAGCTTAGAACTAGACAGAGAAGTAACCAAAGATACCGAAAATTTCTCCACTAGAAAGAGAAAAGAGAGTTCTTGAATTTTAAACAGAAATTGTATCCCTACTTTTCAGTGAAGTCGACAATTTGGTCAAACGGTCCCAGTTTTTTCTTGACTTCCCTTTGAAAAAACCTTAATTACGCGGACCTTCGACAGCGAAATATCTAATTAAAGCACTTTTTAAAAAGGTTACTTATTTTAGAACATTTTTAACTAATTATAGGCAGCTTTTGTTGTGGACGTTCATTTTTCATGGCAGCAAGTTTTCATGTTTGTGTGAGCCTACAAATATGACCCTGTCGGTCGTCTACATTAGAAATAATGCCCAAGAAGTCACTGCTTCGGTAAATGCTTTTAAGAAATATTTTATTTTGAGGCTTTTACCAAACAAATCGAACGGAATGTACATTTTTGGTTGGTCGACTGAAGACACTGAAAATCGTAAAGAATTCACCTCATTTTCAAAGACTATCTGCAGCTCATCATGATAGAAAGCCCGAAATATTTATATAGAAATGTAACAATATAATAGTCATGTTTATGTACACCAAATGGTACGTTTACGACTGCACCTGACGATTCTATTTAAATTTATTAGTCATCAACCGACCTGTAAGCTTATGAAATATTATATTACTGACGTCCCTATCGGCGCAATGAAGCGAAAATCTGCTTAACTTGGTCAAATGCATCTAAGACAATGTACAAACGGAAGGAAAACTGCAAATTCTTGTGAAACGGTGTTCGAATGTACAATTTAATGTTAGGCTGCTTGATGACGGCCATACTTAACGTTGCGCTTAATCTAGAGAAATATATATGTGCAAAACTCTGAAAAAGACTATTTTCAAAAATAATTCGGCTTTTTCTGCTTTATTCACTCTTTTCATTTCCAGGGACAGGTTTCATATACATTTACAGCTTCAGTTAACTCAACTAGGTCAATTTTTTGCACACGTTCGTATGCAGTACCTATTCTAAAAAAATTAGCATTTCTAAACAATGTAATGTTTATTTGTAAACAACAATAAGCCATATATTTCCTTACGATCGGTTCTTTGTTGATGTAAAATTTGGTGGACCAGTGTGCGCTGATTTCGCGAAACGGGCCATAATTCACGAAATCTATCAGATTTCATGAGTTAGGACACCTACTCTACATACTCTGAACTTGAGGACCTATTTTTTTATAGTTTCATCTCTGACTATTTCTCTGTTTGGCAGTTCGTATGCTTGTATAAATGATGTTGGGTTTCTGCCATTCAACCTGTCTGCCTTTTCAACACGGGTTAATGAATAGCTCGTTGCTTTGCCCCTGAACTCTTTCTCTTAACGTTCGTCAGATACCTTGATTGACATTGTATTAGCTTCTATGTTCCTGTAATCTCTCGTCAGGTTTTCGTTTGCTACCTCCTACAATTTTCCTTAATAGGTAGAAGAAGTCAGCTACTACGGTAACACTTCGAATTGGAAGCTGTCTGCCAATGAAATTCGGCGGCTTCTTACTTTACGGTAGAGTTCCTTTTCTCTATTTATCCAGCAGAATTTTTTTAAATTCATCATGCTACGATGTTTCTCCATTGTCATCCCTTTAATTTCACTATTAACAACGGTGTATTTGGATGTCTTATTTCGAATATCATTGTATACTCAGAGCCCCTAAACGTACCGCGTGGTAGACGCGCTTGAACAATATGGGGGTCAGATCAGGGCACGACAGGCGTTATTCGGGTTGAGCTGCCGTAGCAAATGCCGAACATGAGGTTGGCACGCATAGGTACAGGCTCACGCCGCATCAGCCAATTTTGCCATCAATGGCCCTTCCACTCCGTGGGATCTGATTCAGACGTGGCGACACGGTTAGGGAGTCTTCAGCCGCGCCAGCCACCTGCGCCTGACCGCGCCTGCATTCTTTTTGACCCTGTCTTGAGACTAGGCACAAACGGGTGAGGGAAGAGAGAGGGTGCGGTAGTGTCAGCGCATGTCTACTATCACTCAAAACTAATTTACGCGCAAGCCACCGTCCCCACACTACCATGCTGTGAAACATACGGTGGGCATCGTCGAAACCGACGATCGAATACTCAGAGCATGATTATTATCTAATGTGGCTCATTTAAGTTGGCGAATGAAAGCCGATCCTCCCTGTTCATGGCTATGTTTTCGTACCATATGACTACGCCTCTATAGATGCATCTTTGGGCTGTCAAGCATCAGTCATAATGCCTGTTCTCGATGCTTTTACTTATCGGAATTTATGGGGCTCTTTCATATTTCTCACAGGGTGGAATTTCGCACGGAAAACATCCGTCGGTTGCAGCTGTGATCATTCCGGTTCCCAAACAACTGCCTCAATGGAACCCTTCTACTTATCCATGTATTTATATTTTCGCCCCGTGTCATTACAGTTCCTTTCTATATTTCAAATATTGTCCTTTCTCTTCATTTCCGAATTGCTTTGGATTACTATCGGTTTGGTGATATCATTCAGGTGCTGAGAATTTGAGTGAAATTCAAACTCTGCCGTTCAATGTTATTCAAGCAGCACTTTTGGCATTTCTCTGAATATGTGGCCTTCACTATGGAAACCCTGCAGGCGGCTATCAGGCTTCCTTTACCATCTCTTTACACGCACATGTCTATTTTGTGTGTGTGCAATCTCATTTCGGCCAGTACAGAGGATTCAGCCATGTCGTGGTCTGCATATAAGGAGGATGCATGCCATACCAGACCGGGCACTGCACTCAAGCACATCAGCGGTCATCTTAGCCAAGTTTTGTCATTGCTCTGCCATTGGTATTGGAAGAGAGAGTGAGCGAATGGGTGATGATTATGCTACGCATTTATCCCTTATTGCAATCCACTAAGAGCGCAGTCTGCACCCCTGCTCCTCCTCCCCCCTTACCCCTCTGAGAGGACGGGTTTACTCGTTAGACAACTCTTGGCTATCCAAAGCGTTCACAGCGTTTAATGCCCTTCAGCAAAGGTGAGATGTGAAATAAGTAGACCGTCGGATCTGACGAGTAAGCAGTCAGAGATCAGCAGCGGCAGGACGTGGAGGGCTGCAGTCTGTCATGTGACCTGTCCCAAGGCGCCTTGAGAGAACTGTGGCAGAATTACCGCAGACTGCCGGGGCCCAGCCCCATTTAGCTTACTGCTAAAAACCTGTTCAGGTTGTCGTAACATCCTCTAGTTTGGATTCCTCTGAGTAGCTTCTGAATTATTTGAAATGCTGGATATGCGCTAAATGGTATATAAGTTACTCGTGCAGATACGAATAAGTAGCACCGCGCAGTGTCAAAGGTTTCATTCCGTCAATCACAGCAATAACTGTATTTTTGGAAACTTCAAAAATTGCGATATGGCGTTTACTTAGGACCGAGAAACAATTAATGCTTTAAATAGTGGCTATTCCGGTGGTAGTTCCCACCTTTCTTTTTATCAACATTAAAGTGTTGATTTAAAATCTTCCTACTGTGAAGAACTGTGCAAACGAAGGAATCAACATGTAACCTCATTTTGTTTCTCCGTCATCCGAAGTAGTGTGACTTTCTACTAATTCCGTCAGTTTATTTGATATAGTAGCCCAAATGTCATAGATCTATTACGTGCACAACGAAGGAGTCGATTAGAGGGAACATACTTTTCTGTAACCATTTCTCATTGTCTGAATAGGTTAGTTTTGCCGTGCTGAGCAGTCCTAACGTACGAACTTGGCAAAGCATACATGGAATATTGGATTTAAACCCGTGTTATCCTCGATCCAGTTATGCTGAAATAAACTTCATCACGTAATTAATACATGGAAAATTTGACAAAGACAAGATTGATTTTCCATTTAGGTAAGACATTTGACGTACTTTCTGTGAGGGTGCTGAGGTTAGTTTTCTAATAAATCCCAACAACATCGAAGAATTCAAAAGGTTTGTGTACTAATTAATATTGTGTTTCGGCAGGGATGCCTTGTATGGCCGCCTAGATAGGACAAGGGAATACATAGCGCCCCGCCCGCTTAAAATAAATGGCCTTACGGTACATTTCAGAAAGGATAAATATACCCATGTCTTAACGCTAACAGTAACCCTAGCATAAAACTAAACTGTCACCTTATTCGTAAGCCTAGGCCTACAGCCTAAAAGTAACACGATAATAACCTTCACCATTCGCCTAATCATGACCCTAAATCCAACTCTGACCTTAAACTCATAGTTAATCTTAACCCCAATCCTCACTTTGATGCTAAACGTAATTTCCCTCGAATGTGGCTCAAAGCTACGTTTATTGCGGGCGACTCCTTCTTCCCGTGTCCTGTTAAGGCGGCCTTACCTTTTTTCCATTGGAATTGGTAATACTACATAATCTCTGCATATTTAGATTTTCTCAAACGAAATACTTTGGCTAAAGAGAACTTAAATAGGGAACTCGTATTTTCTAAAATCATTCGTAGGTAAAATGAAGTATTGTTTTTCCGTGCTCTTTGCCATTGGCCATCGTGCAAGTGATGGCTGTAGTCAGTGCAGGTTCGGGAATACGTGTTATGACCATTCAATAGCCGTCTCTACTGTTATGTTTCAAAAACAGAAGACTGGCTGTAGACAGGACGTGTACTGTGAAAGGGAAGCAACACAAATAAGGAGTCTTGGGGACAGGGCGGGGTAAGTTAGTCAGTAACACGCATTTTGTGCCGAGTCTACTGCGTGGGTGGCAATTAATATTGGAGTTTCTGTTGATCAAGCGATGCAGCTGCTAGGTATGCGAGGGCAGCAGGTTTAGCTGTCTACATCTTGGCATCCTTCGAAAGTGTCGCCCGAAACTGGATTGCTCGGAGCGGCTTTATCTGGTAGACCAGGGTTTCCGAGGAACGTTTACCGTACATGAGCTCCAGTAAAGATGTGAAACTCATCCGAAATAGTTTTTGTTCATAATCCCTGCTTGAGTCGGTTTTCACACAATAAAGCTTGACGGGAAGGCGTTCTCTGGGACCAGATGTTTATTCATCCAACGTTTCGAACTCTCACGCGAGCCCATCGTCAAGGAATAAAAGAATGTACCGCTCACTGCATATTTAGCTCACCTCTCTCCAGCCTAATAGCTGATGCAGTATTGCAGAGACTGTAGGCACTGGCGTTCGACCACGATTGTGTGTGCGGTATGTTGATGACACATTTGTCATCATCAGTCGGGAAAAAATTGAGGATTTCACAAAGAATCTGAACTCGATCTTCCCTGACATCCAGGTCACGATGGAAGAAGAAAAAGACTGTCAGTTGCCGTTTCTCGGCGTGCTGGTATGCAGAAAGGGCGATGGAGAACTCAAAGACGGTTTACAGGAAGGCGATGCATACCTCTCGCATCCTGGGTTATCTTAGCAACCGCCCCCTCTCGTAAAAACGCAGCTGCGCGAGTATACTGTACCGTCGAGCGGAAACCCATTGCAGCGAACCAGCCGACAAGGCCGAGGTCCAGTTTCTGCGGAAACTCTTCACGGTCAACGGATATCCTGGGATTTTGTTGAGAAATGCAGGCGAGAGACCAAGAGAATAAATCCGAAGGGGCAGCCAAAACCGAAGTGCTGGTGTGCATTACCTTGCATAACTGGTGTACCACCAATCCGGCGGTAACTCATGCAACCTAAAGACTCAATCCCCCTGAACCAAAAATCCGGCTTCATTTACCGGATAGACTGCCATTGTGGTCGAGCAAATTATTTTGGCGAAACAGGCAAACGGATTTGCACGAGAATGCACGAGCTTGCTGCGAGACTGAAGGATAAACTCTCCTTGGTAGCCGTTCACACGTCTTTGCCAGGGCACGACTTTAACTTTGGCAGCGTGTGGATACTGGGCCAGTCAGACGACCGAATCGCACGCCTGCTGCAGGAATCGTGGCACTGGACCGCGGAATCGATAAATAGACAAATCAGGCCCTTCGCGAACAAATCAATGCACAGATGAAGATCCTACTCGGTAGAGGTGAGTTGAATATGCAATGAGCTGTACAGTCTTTTATCCCTTGACGATGGTTTCGCGTGAGAGTTCGAAACGTGGGATGAATAAACATCTGGTCCCAGAGAAGGCCTTCTCGTCAGAAAATCGAGTTTTACTCAATTTTTATGCTGGTTATACCAACCCGTCGTCAGACGGAATGAGAAGTGAGGGTTGGGATTGTCACGCTGGAGGGTTAAGGGGCACAGGGGTAACATGACAGACTGAGGCCATGGGGTGTTGGGGGGTGTAAATCGTGTTACGATAGCTGTCGCATGTGAGGTGAGGGGTGCTAAAGTTTTGATAGTAAGTCACTCGGCGG
>WEDG01005905.1:0-107109 GCA_017591395.1 Schistocephalus solidus
GGCGTGCCACCACACCTCCATGTTCGGCATTTGTTATGGGAGCGCAACCCGAATAACGCATGCCATGCCCTGATGTGGCCCCCGTGTTGGTCCAACGCATCTACCACGTGGCCCGTTTAGGGGGCACACACACACACACACAGGTGGCTGGAGCGGCCGGAGCCGCTGATGAGCGTGCCGCTAAACCTGGCTCGGATCCCACGGATTGGAAATACCATAAAGGCCATATTAAGAAGGATCCATGGCAGCATGACCCTCAGTCCCGTCACACACACTGGGCTGACCACGCGGTCCGAATTATCCCGTCAGTTGGCAACCTTCCAAGCCACGGCTTTTAGCGCACCATGATAGTTTCAAACGCGTCAGATTTTTGTATTGAGTAAAAATGCGCTGAGCCGTTGACCTCACTCTCCCCCAGAGCATCGTTCGAACCGGTCAGTTTTATGGTTCGAGTGGGCGCATTGGCTGACGGGTTGGCGTACCCGTCTTTGTGCGCCACGGGATGACCTGGCCCCCATAGCGCACACACCAGGATTCACGAAACCATGGGATATGGGGCAGCCATCGCCGTCTGACTTCCAGTCCACTGGTCAGCCACACAGCGCACAACACACACTGGGACGACGGCGGGGTCTGGTGTAAGCGCCAGATTGGCAGCCTGCAGGCCACGGTTTATAGGAGACCGTGATATTCTCAGGCACATGCTGATGGCGAGGGTGTTGTGTATGCATTGGTGGAGGCCGTGTGCGCTGATGTGGTTTAGCCTACAGTGGTTGACCGCAGGTTATCGTGGAGCTGCGTGTGACCTAATAGGCCCATGAGGTGTGTAAAGGGGCGGGAGCAGTGAAGGCAGTGGAGGTGGGCGCGGCGACTGTATTTCAGAGCCCCAGGTACTGGTTCGACAGCCTCCGTGCGGTGGATTCGCAGGTGACCGATGCGTGAGGTGAAGATTGTGGGCGTAGAGTTGGCAGGAGCAATCGGGAGGAGTTGGAAAGTTGTCGTTCGTGGAAGTGGGGTGGGTGTGGCGTTGAAATTTGCAGCAGCGGTGTGCATGGGGAATAGGTGTTGTCGTCATTGCGGTAACTTCCTCTGTCATGGATTCGCATGTGACCGAGTAGGTCTATGCGATGAGTGAATGCGCGAAGACAGTGGAGGCGGCGATCTCAGCCGTGTGTTGGTGCTCCAGGCACTGGTTCACCAGTCTCTGTACGGTGGACTCGCAAGTGACCGACCAGGCCGATGCGTGAGGTAAATGTGCGGTCGCAATGAGGACAGTTTAGGAGAGTTCCCATCGCTGGTGGTGGTGGGAAAACAGGTGATGAGTATTGAGATTTGGTCTCAATGACGGTGGGAGTAATGGAATTGGTGCCAGGGTTGAGTGGGGGGTCCGAAGGAGGGATGGCAGACTTTGACGTAGAAGTTGGAATTATCGGATTGCTGTTGCATTGCGTCCGAAGATGTCCGACTAGGCTGATTCGCGCGCGGAAGGTGCGTTGGCATCGCGGACATGTTGGACGGGCTTGTGTATTGACCCGGGGCACTGATGCCTTTCGTGCCGCTCTTTTGACCTTGGCGGTGGCGATCCGGTTGGCTTCGTAGACTGCTGCCCCCATCTTCACTATCCTCCTCCAGGCCGGTCTGTTTCAGGCGAGGCCCTCCCAGGTCGCCGGTTTTATCTGCAGTTGCTTCAAGGAGGTCTCCAGAGTGTCCTTGTAGCGTCGTACTTGTCCTCCTTGTTAATGAGAACCCGTGGCAACATCTCCTTAGAAGAGTCGTTTGGGTAGTCGTTCGTCGTCCATCCTCACAAGGTGACCGCTCCAGCGCAGTTGCAGGGGATATGTCAAGAGAAGAAGGGTTGTTCATCGGGAGATGGCAGCGACGGCGGTGACATAAGTGATAGTGAGATTCGTGTCAGATGCAGCGCCACAGCCGGTATTGGCAGGCTATGAATAAGGTAAAGAGCAGCATATAATGAGAGCTGCTAGCATGAATTTCCAGTCTTCGAAGATGGGTAGACTAAACCACAACCTGAAACGTCAGACACACAATAAACCTCTTCTGGTAAACCCCCCTCCTTCTCTAGACATAGTTGGGCCCAGTTTCCTTGGTGCGTGCGGCCCCAAATCGCTTGAAGTATGTTTGTACTCCCAAAAGCCACACCGTTATTTCTTCCTCGCATTGTATTTGGCGGAGTTATTTCAATAATTACCTCATCTGTGACAGCACCACCAGGATTGAGGTATCTGTGTAAAAAATCCTTTAGCTAGCCAGTTCCAGAGCTGTCTGCCCACTACGTCAGACAACTTTGCTGACCAGTGTTTTAAGCAAAATTGGGTGGATAACGATGTCTACTCAAAACGAGTAGAGCAGATAACAGAATAATTGTAACATCGATTTAGTTAAGTTTAATGAATTTAGTCTTTTGGGAAATTCAACGAACTTTCTTTCGTAAATTTTGGACGCTGTTTCCCAATTCCTCGTCAGTCGTGCGGTAAGTGAGCAAAACAGTTAACATATAAGCACGCCGAAAAAATCAATATTGTTTGTCCTCACGGTTAATGACTCAATGTTGCTGGCTGGCATCCGTTTCTGATTGGCTATCGCCTTTTGGATTTTTCGTTGAAATTAGTGTATATGGTGTGTAAATCGATATACCTATTAATACATGAATCATCCGTGTGAATGGCCTTTAGAACTTGTTGGCATTTCTTATATGGGCAAACACCATCAATGCGCCTTATATCCAAATCAAATTTCCGTCCACTGTCCAGTATAGGCATAATGAATTGGGATAGATTGCATCGCCCACCTCTTTACTGTCAATTGGTTTTCGTGTATACGTGTAGCGGCTGACTTTGGCATTTTATCGCACAGCAAAAGCCGCCTGGAATCTTCTAAATGCCTTCTTTTTATCAAAATACCTAACCCTATACCAAGGAAATATGGCAGGGTACGTAGGGCAGTAATCGGCTTGTGCGCCACTCCTTTTTGGTGCTTCCTTAAATGTCTTTCAAAGAGTTTGCAGACAAGTTTAATGTAAGCAAGTTTTTACCGTTTTTGGTTTCAGGCGCCTGGTTGAAACAACCTTTTTTCTTATCTTCTTCCTTTTTACTCTCGGTGTCTCATGCATCGGCGTACAAAATCTCTAGAGTAGCCATTCTGGGAAAACATTCAGAGCAGATACTTTAGTTCTGCTTGATAACCCTCGTGCTCGGAAAAGTTATTTTGCTCGACTAAGTAGGCTCTTAGCAGCGTGCAAATTGTAAGCAATAATGTGCTTGCTTTCGTAACGTTCGATAACTTCCCCACAAGTTTCTTTGCGATTCGCTGAGGTGTGAAATGTCCCGTCAATAATTCGCTGTACGAGGACACGAATAAACAGCCATTGGCTGTCAACTTCTTTTTCGAGCATGAAGGTGGTTCCTGTTAGTGTTGAGTTAATGACGCTGTGCAGCGTTTTCTGTTGACCCTTTTTAACAATAACGAGGGTCGAATCCACATAGCCTATACAAAACTTGAGGGTTAACTAATGGTAGAACCCTTGCTCGGGACGAGGAAAGAGAACTCTGGGGACTGAAAGAGAGGGAGAAATGATCCGGTGATCAGACACGCAGATGCTGCCGGGAAACGCCAAAGCAACGGATCGATTGCCAAAGCCGATAAGTGAGGATGGTTTAGCGCTGGAATGGTCAGGTGATCGGCAATTTTATCTGAGAGGGTTATTTCACCAAGCAAATTCTTAAAGACTTCGAAAGGTAGAGAGCCAGCCAAAAACGCATTTGGCTGACCCGGCAAGACAACGAACGCTTTACTCAATAGATAGAGCGTTAAACATCTGGATATGGCTGGCTGATGACGGCTAGTAAACCAGAAATGGTCATTACAGTCTTCCTTGCCTTTGTCATCTATGTTAATAAAAACTTTCCTGTGTATTGCGGGCGTTCCCTGTGCTCATGTCCTGCTTAGGGAGGCCATATCAGTCATCCTTACCTTTAGTTGCAGTTGCTTTAATTACAGGAAGTGTGTGGAAATCGTCTGGAGTTTGCGTTAAGTCGTCGAACAGAAGCGTGACGAAGAATGAAACTAAAAAGGGAACATAACCAGGATTGTACTTAAGATTACGATTCAAAGGCGACCCAGGACGCCCACGCGAAGAGCGAAGTGTGAACCGACCCTTTAACTGTGCTGTATACCGTGGCCTACAATCTCCTGACGGTGAATAATAAGTAAATGACCCGTACTCTGGGTGGGTCTTGGATGACAGGGCGTAAGCCTCCCCGTGTCGAGCCTACATATAATAACAGCCAAAGCAGCATTATGAAGGATTCAACCTACTGCCGTAAAGGACTCAGAAGTCATTCATAAATTTCAGATATAGGAACAGACTGTCGCCAAAGTACCGCGTAGCGGAGTTCAGTCTATATGATGACGTACAAACAAAGATTAGGGAGACTGAAATGATCATTTCTAGCGTATTAGCCAGTCATATCCTATCCGAAGTGTGTTCAGTCCGTTATGGTTAACGCAGGAAATTACGCGTGGGCAGTCAACGTACTTTACAATTCGCAGTTGTCAAGGGAGGACAAGAACTTAAGGTCAGTCTTAAGGTGCATTTATTCCACATGTTTAAACTAACTAACTCGAACAAGGGTTTATTCAACGGAATAACGGGAAACTTCGGCAGATTGCAAAGAAGACGGGAGGTCAGTAACTGACAATTAGCGAACACTTTGTTGCGTTAGGTTGAAGGAATCGTATATAAAATCCTACGTGCTGAAAGCAATTTAACAGAAGTGCAAGATTGAGAGTAAAACGTTATCTAATGAGCAGTAGGCTTCGGAGAGGCAGAAGCGAGGAATTCAGTTGTCACGTCTTTAAAAACCATCAGCGGCATTAACGTGAAAGTTTAGGGTGAGGCTAAGGTAAGCAGTTAATGGTTTTTAAAATTGCCCGATTTCTAGCAATTATAAGGCGACCGAAGAGCCGCTGAACGGCGAAGAGGAGTTACTGATCCTTAAATAATACTGACTAGAAGCACACTGTAAATGCAAATTCCGAGTCCTTCATTATAACAAGCATGTTCTCTTTTCTTACTTCCACTTCGGTGGCAGATTTTCGCGGCCTTAATTGTACAAACTAAGGCATCTATTTAATGTTAGCATATTAGAAACCAATGTTATATAAAGGGGACCAGCCTCAAACACTAGTTGCGATTTTGGGAAGGAAACGGACAATTAAAGCCTTATATTTCAAAAGTTACATCTTTACGTAATTTGATTTTGAAAACCGCTAATGTAGACGACAACAACCTAATTTCGAACCACGTAACACTACCGTACCGGCAGAATCGGCCACCAGCATGGCAATCGTGTGCACAAAAATACCTCTGTACAAGCTGCACACCCTGCCTCTTATTAGTACTCGCACAAAAACATCAGTTACCCTAACCTTAAGAAGTGGACTGAGAAATTTTCGTAACTCAAGTTGACTGGATAACGCAGTGCAAGGCAATGTGCGGAGGGCATACACCTACAACTGTTTGTTATTCCATAATTTGTATTCCACTTTAATCAATCACAATCATACTATTCAACCATCTATGAGATCTACAGGCCAGTTTCAAGTTACGGCTGATATTCCTGTCCAAGTATCTACTTCCATCCGATTTAGCCCCTGCACAAGTTAGTTGATATTTATAAAATCCCGATGAATTAAGGACGGGTGATTTCTCTGCCTTCGGTGATGACCTGTAGTAAACGCCATTATAGTACCCAAGCCTCTACTGCACACAAATAGCTATGCGAGGGACCGAGCTGCAAACAACTAATGCTGCGGTTTCTATAAACAAACGCAAACGGTATAGTGGCTAGCCCACGTTCTGTGCTCATTTATAACAAGTGCAAACGCATCATCCGAACAACAGTTCAAAGCATAAATCGAAACAGATATGCATTAACAATCAGCCATAATAACGTACCAAAGCGCTGATTAGATGATTATGGCAAAGTCAAGTGGCTCAATGTGTCGACACTGAAATCAGGCCTCAACCACTAGCCAGTAGGTATCGCAAGTTAAAACTGCTCCGTCCTAATCGAAAACGACTGGACGAGCGTAATTACTTGCACCTTTACAGGCAACAGTGGTGAGAAGCCTAGAGGCACTGGATTCATTCAGTGTGGACAATCAAAGCGCCTCTGGAGCTTTGCCACAGTTTCTTCTATCCACACAGGTTATCTGCACGAAAGACCACCGCGACGACAACGAATACGGTAGGTTCTCTTCGGTCGGCTTATATAGTCCGGCAAGTTAGCTGCAGTTGGCTGCTAACCTATGACCCTTAAACTTTGTCCCGCCCTCTGATTGGCTGTGGCTTCCCGCAATCGAAGCCGAATCGGCCTGCAGGGTGAGTCGAGGTCAATCCAGCGGCTAGTAAACACTGATCAGCGTTTGCTGGCGCGCGCGCTTGTGTGCACGGCCGCACACACGCACGCGTCACACTAGCGATGATTCACGCTGCAGACGCGACCACTAACACGCCGTTTGGATGCACACCGTCACCGGCAGAACCAGTGACACTGGCCTCCCAGTCGATTGCCCATAACCGGTTCCTGCACGCGGCCGGTCTTCAGACGCCAGGTCGATCATATGCATCGTCTGAGAGCATACGGGTTCACCAGATAACTGAATTTACAAAAAGGAGGCAACTGTTTGGGACAAGTAATACAAATAGGGCTTCCTGGAAGCTGATATAATAGTTTCCCCTGCTACACCGCCAATGGTGTCAGCCTGTCATTTGGAAAACGCTACATTAGGCATCAGCGATGCATTAATTTAATAGCATACTATCCTCATGACTTGCATGCCTCTGTATACCAGGAGAATGTCCTGAAGGCATTAAAGGCATTCCATCCGTCCACCTCTTAGAACCGTGTTTTCTGAGGATTCGGTAAACTGTGGATATTTTGTCGGTGTTGCTTACCATCTGAGCCTGGCTAATGACCTGTAATTAAATGCCTTCGTTCATGCATCAGAACATCTGATTACGGTACATGTAGGCATTCACCAACCGAGAGGCAAAAACTGATAGAAAAGTTCTTACAAACAACTCAGGGTAGACTGGGACGATTTATTTTGTTCGCAAACCGGTCAGACCGCCATTAAATAGCGTTACACCTGGAGTTAAGACGCTAATCTGTGGGGTTTAGAAGGTTACAACCGTGTGACCATGACAGGGTCTACGGTTTTCAGCTGAGGCAGGCCATAGCTAGAATCGACCTGGCCTGATTGTCTTTAGCCTGACACGGGTCTGACGGTGGCCAATAAATTGGAAATGATCATGTCAGTTGGCCGCTCTTTAAGTCCCCTAGATAACCATACGACTATGTGCGCACCCTGTCCTCAAGATGCAGGACTATTACAAACAATTGTGTTCCATTCGGCCGTTAGAGCAGATCCAAGAGCTCCATTTAAACATGGCCGTGTCTCTGCCGAATACGTGACCGAGTGTTGGTGCCTGACTCAGGTATAACGGAGTTGACTTGTCTTGACATCGATTGCATGGAAAACAGGTCAGACTGGAGAAGCTAGTTTTAAAATCACTGGATGCGGTGTTTTGGGCTTTGGCCTTCCTATCAATCATGCCTCGAATCCCCAAGAAAATTGGATCACCTACCGTAACGACGCCACCCTTTTCCGAAGTCAGTAGCCTTTAGTGGCTGGTATCACCTAAATGCAAACAATAAGAATCAGGTACCTTCCAAAGATTCATAATTAGTTAGGTTAGTAACCCATTGTAACTTTCACGGACCAACGGCGTTTATTTGTTCCAATTCCAGATTGAACAAGTCATCTAGTTTTCTTAAATTTTCCAACGACTTAAGTACAATATAACTAGATCATTTGTGTTATTCTGATGCTCAATCGACGATAAAAAAAATCCAAAGCAGATATTGTCTTTGGTCTTAAAGACATACTTAAGGAAGATGTAGATTTATATAAAGTTTAACCTGCATTCGCGTATACCTCCTAATTCCCCATGTGCGATAATTTTTTTGAAGGTCGTTTGCATAGTCATATGCGGTCAAAGAAATCTTATATGCCTAACTTTGGAAGACATCAATAATTATGTTTGCATATCCGGTATATTTGAAGTGTCGTGGGACGTTTGAACTCTGGCTTCAACCAACATTATTTTCGCAAATGTTGTTGCTGTACGCCGTTTGATTAACCTTTATTCTTTCGGTGCTTGTTTTTTTCGAACATTAGCGCAGTGTGGCGCATTAGCATAATGTCGGTCTTTTTACCGTATTGCCCTCATCTCGTCTGCCACGCCCCATCTCTCTCCCTCACTTTACCCTAATGAGCTGTTCGTTATGAAATTCACGCCCTCGGTGGGCAGAGCGGCCAGCCACAGGGCGTAAACTTCTGTTCCTAACCCGTAGGCTAGGAAGCTAGTCTGCGTGGGTGACGCAAATGCTCGCGCGGACGCAGGGTCGGTTGGTTGGCTGGCTGGTCGGCCGGCCGGCCGGTCGGTGACCTCTGACCACGCGCACGCGCGCGCGTTGACACATGCCCCTCGCCGGCTGATTCACCGATCGCGTCCACTGCAAAGCCCCTCTCCCTCTCTCCCTCTCTCTCAAAGACGCTCTTATAGCCCCGGAGGCCTCGCAGGCGCTCCTTCGCCTCTCTCACACGCTGACTATCCGGTCCGCCAGATGCGGAGCCCTCGGAGTTGCGTCGCGGGGGCCTTGCCTACGCAAGGGCCAATGCGCACCCGACCGCGAATTTGCGTTCGCTCCAGAAATCCATTTAAAACCGCCTTTTTCGTGCGCGCAGATGAGCCGGTAGATAAAATCTGGATATTGATTTACGGGAACTGCGTTTAGTAGTAGAACAATGGTAGATGTGCACCTGTAAACATACAAATACCACGTTCCGTGCTTTCGTAAATCGTTTACATTTATTGTCCGTGCGATTTGCCGTGTAAATTGAACTGGCTTTTACAGACAACCAGCACGACTGTACTGACTCCTTAAATTATTTCCAAAATGGCATGGTTAACAGACATTGCGAGGAAATTCCCATGCCAGGGAAACTTAATTTATTCGAAATTCTCTTTTGGAAGGTCAAAGTAATATTAGTAGGGGAGGAAAAATGTTTCGCAAAACGCCGCCATTTACAGAAGCACATACGAATGCTTCTCTGGCAATGGCTACCGACGGCTTCAATACGCTCATTTATGAGAGGAATCACCTCTCGGATACGTGTAGAAATGAATTACAAGGAGGCCAGTTTTTACTGATAAAGGTAATTTACTTCATCTTTAACTCACGGACGACTTCCATCTTCAACGGCTTTCCGAAAACAAAATAGCGCAGAAAATTAGTAGTAGTAGTAGGGGGGAAAGATCATAAGAAGGGTGAAATTATATCTCAAAGCATTTTTTAAATAGTTTTATAACATATAGCATGGACAGCAGGAGCTGCAAGCAGGCTTGGTTTTGATGTTCTCCGGTAGTTTTTTTTCCAGGTGAAGCTTCATTTCTTCATCTTCGAGTTCCTTAAGGCGTCTAAAAATAGACGTAAAATGTCAGCAAAACCCACTAGACTCCCTTGAGTATGCTCGCACATTGTCTAAGAAGTACCCATAAAGTATGACCACTTCTTGCCTATCGCCATAGTTCGGCCACGCATTAACCGCAAGGACTGAACGATCTTAAAGTTAAACCCAGATCTCCTTAATCATCGAGCGTTTGAGCCAAGTGCTCTATCGCCGCTGCTATGTGACTGCCCTCAAATGTTCGGGGTTAGAGCTGCAAGGCAAAACAACAGGAGTATGTCCTTTCCCGGGTATGGATCGGCAAATAACTTCGTCTACCTTCTTCCCGATTTGAACTGCCCATCTTAATAAATTCGTTGTGATGATGAAGCCGCCACGGCAAGTAAACACATTTTTCACTACAAGAAAGGTGGCGTATCTGAATCTATCCCGACAGGCCGGGCGACGTGGTCTGGAAGGTTGCAAAGTGACGGGACTAATTGACGCTAATGAGGTAATTAAGAATGACTGAAGGACTGTCGATCGCTCTTCCCTATGATGCCACATTCGAAAGCTCAAGCCAAATTATAAGGAAGCTACTTCTATGCGTCCGAATATCCTTTCCAACACTAAACCTAGACTTCTTTCTGATTATGGCATCACAGTGCAACTTGGTTAAGAGAGCAAGCACACAGGCGTATGCACTTCAATGAGTTTGATTTTATAAAATACAATAGGCCAAATAGGCTCAGCTTACCGGGCGAAGCGCTTGAACGCATGTGGTAAATTGAGACCCATCTTTGCACTGACAGGATAGAATAGTGCATTCTCACTCTGCGAAGTGACAAGTATAGGTTTAAAAACGGACATTGTAGGTCGGTCTACTAAATAGCCAGTTGGCATTCAGGTGAAAATATGCAAATAATATCCAGATTGCTTGAAATATAGCATGTAATGTTGCAAAAAACACATTCCTTTGCATTTAAAAAAACATTCTGGTTCCTATGCAATGCCTATATCTTCATTTTAACGACAATATAAACTCAGAAAGCCATATGACTATCTAAAAGAACATTGTATCCATACTTCTACTGACTCCAATCCTCCTTAAAACAACCTTTCGCTTCTACCAAGCGTTTTTATTATCTCGTGTCAGTGGCAACTGTGGAGAAATCACCGAAAGAGATGTGTGGTTCAACTGTTGCTGGGCTGAATGATATCTCACCATTGATTTTCAAATATTGCTGCTCTCAGATCGCCCCTATTTTGACACACCTTATAAACATATACTTCATGGATTCAAATATTCCTTATGTTTGGCGTTAAGTAAGAATCACCCCTCTTCCTAAAAAGTCCGCTAATGTTGGTCCAAAGTCTTTCCGTCCAATCGCCTGCTCTTCCGTTTTACTGGCGCTTGCTGAGCGAATCGTCCTCGATATAATTAAGCCATTTTCCTGCATTTTCTCCGTCCCATTACAATTTGCATATAAGGATAGGCATAGTACCCTAGACGCCGTTGCCCTTGTGGTATATGCGGCTCTAAGAGATTTAGATAAGGGCTGCCGTGCGTACGCATACGCATTTCTTGACTACTCTTCTGCCTTCAACACCATCCCGCGCCATCTCCTACTTAATAACATATCCGCGTGTGGCTCTCCCGGCTGGGTTGTCTCTTGGCTCGAAGACTATTTTACTTCCCGCACTCAATTCGCATAATCCGGCAAGCGGAAATCTACTGTCCTTCCAAAAAACTGCGGTGTTCTTCAAGGTGTCATCGTATACCCTCACGTCTTCTCCCTCCATACTGACGACTTGAGATCACCAAACGACTGTCTGTACATAAAATATGCCGACAATATGGTTACTGGTCATCCTCTTGAAAACCAGACACATCTCCAGTCTCTGAAGGACGGCCTGGACCATGTCTCAGCTTGGTCGTCATATAATGGTCTTCAGCTCAACCATGAGAAATCTGTCCAATGTGTTTTTCACCCGCGACCCTCTCCTAGTTCTGAATTCTCAGCCGTCCTTCCCGACAAGTTATCCTCTTTCTGGTACCTTGGCGTTACTCGGACTTCCCATCTTTCATTCTCTCAAAATACTGATACGCTTTTTAAAAAAATTCTTAAAATTATATATTATATTGGTCGTTTATGTTCCTATCACAAACCTCAAGCCTTTATCTGGCGATTTATAGAGGCATGTATTTTTCCCTCATTCTTTATTGTTCTCCCGTAATTTTTCCAGCTTTGTTGATTTTAAAGCGTATCCTCCGAATTCTCTCTTCTGCTGTCGGTGTTTCTTATACTGTTTTAGTGGATTTGATAACAAAACGATATTTCACAACAGTCAAACAATTTGCTGGGCGAATTCTTGATGATGTTACCCATCGTCTCCACTCTGAGCTGATTGTCGGGAAGTCTTCCCGTTTGATGCGCCGAGGCTTTCGTCATATGCCGTACATAGGCATATCAGTCGACTGCTTATATTAACTTCCCTGACATAAGCATAAAAAACTCGATCCGCAAACGAAAGGACAGGGCCTGATATAGCCAACACATTAACCCTCTGAATTACAGGGTGCCGATGAAGAACCATGGATTTCTTCGTTTTGGGTGGAAAACGTAGACATTCAGTCCTTTTTCGTTTATTATTACCGAAGTAATCTTAGAGTTAGTAACTCAGCAAATTTCAAAATGTACAACTGCTATGTCTCTTCTGAACGAAAGTTGATGTAACTGTTCCAGTTTAATTTGTGTCTTATTTACTTTTTCAGGCACCTGTTCTTCTGTCAGTTCAGATGCTTAATCTGTTTCTTTCCGACCGGCAAACTTCGCTCACTTCACAGGCTATTAACTAACTGCGAGTACAACTCATCATACATGTTCCTAATACCAATTATCGAATATGTGGCATGCATGAGATCGGTTCATTCTTAATGTAATCGGGCAATCGATAGTCACTGCGCGTCAGCCTGCACCATCGATGTGATCAGATGTCACTTCTGTCTGCAGCAGCAGCGCTAATCTCAAAAGCTCAGAAAAGGTCAATCTGATAGCGACAGCTGACCGATCCGGTATCGATCGCACTAGCATTCACCCCCTTTCGGATTTGGTCACTAGCTCACACAGAGCTCATGTGGTGTGAAATCCGGTCGGCCATCAAAAGGTCAGTAACTCGAACGGGGTTTACCGAATTCATCCGCGCGGCCTCCAGTTTCAGGGTAGTTTACGCTAAAGTTGTTAGTTCAATAGGTGATCATTCGTAACACCGCGTATAAGCCTGTAGGCTGTACCAAAATGATTGCTCTGTGGAAATCATGTGTTTCAGAGAGCGAAGGTGAACAAAGGTAACTTAATGCCTACTTCTACATAAGGATTGGTGGTTATATTTAGATTGCACAAAATGTTAAGTGACCATCAAGCAGTTAGTTATCTTCATACAGAACTAGGCGCACAACGATTCACTCGACATCTGAAACAAATAAGCGCCATATTAGTAGCACAGCTTACGAACAGGCAACTGCCCACAAGGTACCTTTTTAGCTCTGTTGATATTAATGCCCGAAGCATGAAAAACTACGCAAATAATGAATTGATCGCTGAATTTCTATATACCTTTGCGAGCTGGAGGCCCTGTTTAAAGATTGGATATTTTTCCCATTTATCTAGTCCGGGTGAGATTGGTTCCTGATTTGAGGCGGTCAGATAAGATGTTTCCGGTACTGCAACTAGATCTGCTTTGTTGGCCAAAATCATGACAGCTGACTGCCTTCCCGGTTCACTTATCCTTCCTTTGGTTTTACTATTAAGGGTGTCCATAAAATAGGTCATCCAGATGTTAAAATCGTCGAGACTCTCCTGCTTGCAGGGGTCATAAACGAATACAAGACCGTCTGCCTTCTTTCCGCATTGCAGGATCAGTGAACGAAATCTGTATAATGACAAAATAATTTAAGTTAGACCGGATATTGAGGCAGAATTACTTTCATCAAATATATAGTCAGATATAATTTATTGAATTAACTTAGACCGGTGATTACCGTGATTGTCCGGCAGTATCCCACAACTGAAGAACATACGGCCGAGATTCCATGAGAATGGTCTTAATTTGAAATTCTACGCCTATTGTTTCCTGGTAGTTTTGACTGAACAAATTGTTGCAGAAGCGTTGAACAACTGAGGTTTTCCCCACACCACTGCTGCCAACAACGAATATTTTGAACACCGATGCACCTGTAGTTAGCATCTGTAATATCAAAATAATTTTTTTCAGAACGCTGAATTACAACTCTAAGGAACAGTTTTTCTCCAAAACCACATTCTCCTCAGCGGTGGATTTGGTGAAATTACCGTTGTGCCGAGGACGTTACTATTACTACTACTACTACTACTACTACTACTACTACTACTACTACTACTACTACTACTACTACTACTACTACTACTACTACTACTACTACTACTACTACTACTACTACTACTACTACTACTACTACTACTACTACTACTACTACTACTACTACTACTACTGCTACTACTACTACTACTGCTACTACTACTACTACTACTACTACTACTACTACTGACTATTACGACTATTACGATTACTAATACTACTACTACTAGTACTACTACTACTACTACTTCTTCTACTACTACTACTACTACGACTATTACTACTACTACTACTACTACTGCTACTACTACTACTACTACTACTACTATTACTACTACTACTACTTTACTACTACTACTACTACTACTACTACTACTACTACTACTACTATTACTACTACTACTACTACTACTACTACTACTACTTCTACTACTACTACTACCACTAATACTGCTACTTTTAATAGTATTATAAACATTAATAGCACTAGACTCCCAACCACCACCATCACCACAAACACCATTACTGATACTACCGCTACTGCTTAGACCAATAGTAGACATTAAAGCTCTTTGGTTAATAGTTAAAACACTTTAGATCCAGCGACAACAACTCAGCGGTGCGAAAAGGCCATGACTGTTTAAATGCAGTGCGCCGCGAGTTTATGCGAAATTGGTATCACCACTTAAAATAACCAAAATAAAAACGCGTACATACCGGCGTCGGTTGTTCTGTTGTTGCTCCATAAGAAGTGATGGATGTTCTATATAGGAAAAAGAAAATTTTTGGGGATAGCCTAATTCAGAAGAAAGAGTACTTTTCTTTCGAGATAAGGCCACTTTTTCAAACACAGTTGGGCTCCCAAGTATGGACAGTAGTAAATTGACAGAGATAAGTCGGTTTTCAGCAAACAACCTCATAGCAATTTTTGTGAATAGAGTGAAAGATAACCCTTTTCTTCCCTGAAACGAGCGCACTGTATCCCGTGAACGCGGCAACCCCCAAGCCTCATTGCAGAATGCTGTTCATAATGTACGGGATAATTGCACCTTTTGAACCAACCACCCCAAATGTCCTCCCGTATTACAGCGTACATGTGTAAACGGTGCATTTCCTATTCAGCTTGCAATCGCTTAAGTATTGCACATTGACTGTAAAACCATATGCACGTAATTATGATCACATGCTGAAGTAAATTCCACCTTTTATTTGTCACAAAGCAAATAACACTGGTGAGTTTACTTTCAAATCTATCCTTTTTGAGGTGGACAGCCAAACGTTTGCTGAGCCAGTTTAGTCCGTGGAAATGAATTGGATGAAAATACTGCCATTTACTAGATCCATAACTAAATGTGGGTATAAATGAGTATCAAACATGTAGACCTGAATTGCGCAGCGGGAGTTTTTATGCGTAATGTAGCAGCATATTGGAACGACGTTTTCATGTGGGGGTTAAAAAACGCAAGGAGCATAATAACTAGCCTATTGTATGACTGAAAACGAGAAATATACAAACCACCGAATTCTCAAATCAACCGCAAATGTTCTATCATCCTAGCTATGCTACTAACGCAGTCCCTTTCCTGTCTCAGAAAATGACTGTGTTGACCTCACCTAGATAACTGACCGCGTGAAATACCAGGATATGTCCAATCACCAGTACGAATAAGCAATCGTAACCTTGGACCTGAATCCTACCTATTATAGTCTGAGTCACGGTTTAGCTACAACCTTACCATACATGGTGTAAGTCCCAACTGGGCTGATAGTCATTAATCTCTAAGCCATAGGGACGGCCTAATTTGATCCAAGGGTTTCCTATCGGCTGTGAATGTAAGACAAATGTCTTGAACGCAGAACCTGGATTTGGAAACAGAAATCCTCTACGTGTAGTAGATGTTGATGTTGAATTTTTATGCATACAAGCAGAACAAAGATAAATGCTAAAACCTCCTACTTGGTAAATTTACGGGCTATGCAAGTTGCCATCAACATTTTGCATGTTCCCGAGTTCTATGGTGTGTGTGTATGTGCTTCTTGGTACCTGCTTGTTACCCGAATTCAGGCGGTAATGAAGGCATATCGCGCGTTTATTTAACCAGTTAAATGCACCCGACGTCCTTCGTGTGATTTTCAAATGGTCGACAGAAGCTAGTAGTGGGAAATAGGCAGGAAAATGTTCTCTACCCTACTGAAAGGCCTTCAAGTAAGCAATGTTTAAAGCAATAACTCTAAACGGATTGAGCCTTCCAAAGAACGCTTCTGATGAATGCGTGTTGGATTAATTTGCTTCCGAAAACTTCCGGTAAAGATGAAAGTGAGCTGCTGGGTTTGAAGGTTCACGGCTGCAAGCCAACGCACTCAATGACATAGAGGAAACAATTTGTACCTACTTTCTGTTCTTAGCCTATAACGTTTTCTTTTATCTAGCCGACTTAAAGGTTTCAGTTGAAGCTGTTTGTACTCCTTTTCTGCAAAAATATGATCACTGGGCTGCAGTTTTGGATTAGTAATCAAACCCATGAACCTTTCCTTTTACCCCACACGCACAAGTGACGATGGACGAAGACAGAAGAGCAGGTTCCCTGAGCTAAAAAGTGCTCCGAGAGGAGAAAACGCACAATAGTCTTGGCACCAACCATTTCATCATTTCCATAATAGTTTTTGCAAGGATGTTCTATCAGTACCTTGCGAAGTGCTCAGTTGCGCGTGAGAACATACTGTTCAATTAGGATAACTTTGAGCGGTATTCAGAGCAAATAGCTATATGTGAAACATTGTCCGCTGTTGCATGCTAAGATAGCACTAGAGGTCGAACGGCTCCGAGATCTTATTCTGAAAACCCCTCCCGCATTCTTAAAAAAACGAATCAGAACCTATTAGCAGACACAATGTTATCGAACTAACAATCATCAGGTATATAGACTAGAATCAGCCGTTAGCGACAGGAGACTAAGTTAGAAAACTCATTACCACAACATGACACATTGGGGGCCGTTTACCAGGTCTGGTGGAGTTGCAAGAATAGCAGGTGAGCTTGGAAATGGGGGGCATTACTCTTGAGACGGATTTTGGATCAAACATTGACAGAGATGAAGGACGCAAATTCTCAAGTTAAGGATCATTCGATATGACCAGACCACACATAAAAATTCGATGAGACCTAAATCTCGTCAAAAGGCATAACATTTCTAGATAACTGTTACGTGTAGCGCTAGTAATTATACTGAAGGCGTGGCAACAACCGACTCGCACGTCACCGATCAAGCAATTACGACCCCAATTATGAACACCCACGAAAGAACCTCGGCCTCCGGTGCCATGACCGATACCAACAGCTAAATGAGGACGTAGAGGCCCAAAAAGTGAATATTATGAATACTGCACGCAATTTTGACCCGTGACTCCCTATGATTATGTGTCCGGTTATGAATCCGAGAGGTCCAGCGATCCCATTCACTTTATGTAAACGTCCTTCTATCACCAAAATGGGTCAATCAACAGAAGAGGCCCTAAATACAGATTCAACGAAAAAAGCTTCTTACCATTCAAGACGTCTTTTAGCAACCACGTAGATCCAAACCCCTCGATATTAAATATCCGCTTGCTTAAAAGTCAATTTTAGATAACGGAAATGTAACCGTTAGGAGAATTCCACCGGAAAAGTGCTGTCACGATAGCCGAAAAGGACAAAGGACATTGACACGAACATGTTTGACCTCATTAACGCCAGGGTTCGTCAACTCCAGTTGCTCACCTGGTCGGGGTCTGAATCCGGATCTGGTGTGTTCTTGGACATTTGAGTACAACGGTCTTGACAATACAGCTACCGTATTCGCTATCTGTCACATGCGATCGCGAATAAGTACTGTCCGATGGGATTCACACTCAACGATATATTATAATTTCAGGGCGTTAAGGTGCACTTCCGTTCTGGACCACAGTGGTCTCGCCTCAGGTGTCGGCTAAGCTGTAACTTATATTGTCTACGCTAACTGACACCACCACCACCTGTACATTCAGAAGGCGTAAATTCATAGCGCACAAGCCGGTACTCAAACGATTTCTCTGCAAGTTCAAATTTTGGCAGCTGCTTGGACTAGCCATACGTGGCGCACATGTATAATTTGACTTTTTTCATAGCTTTATCAATAAATTAATCAGTTTTAATTTGAATTGTTGCAAGTGGCGACCAACGATCAATGCATTGGACAGCAGGCGGACGCATAGGCATGATTGTACACGCGTTTCGGTCTAAACTGAAAGCTCTCCTTGCTTACGACGGTCTACGTCATAAAATTAATCTCCGCAAACGTTCTTGACTTCTAATGTTCAGCAGCGTAAGGCCCGACTGTGTTATCATATATAAGAAAAAAGATCGCTACACTAGCTCTAGGAATGCGGATTGCGCAGGTGGTCGCATCTCAAAACAAGAACGGACTTGTTCCTTTGCGACAGGTGCTCAGGATAGAGCCAGTTAGTTTACTTTTTAAGTAATTTAGTCATTGTGGATTGTGATTAATGGTCAGGCGGGGTCCGCAAAAAACACGTCGAAAAAGGGTCAGCCGATGGACACTGGGCAATCCTCAACTGTCAAACTGATAGCTTACCTGCACCGTCTAGCAAAGCCGCAATCTTAGGACCAAACTAAAATGCACACAGTATGGAAATAAACATCTCAAAGTGTCTCCACTTGAGGGAGTTTGGAAGTTAAGCGAGGCAAACGAAAACAATCATTCCAGAGGTACTACTCCGTAAATAACCCATTACACTGGTCATTCGAGTGGCTTACGGGTTCCTCCATCTGAGTGGAACGCAACCAGTTAGATGACAGGTCGAATCAAACCGTCTGATCTCTGTCTTGTAAAACTGGGCCGCCAGTTTAAATTTTCAGGCATACACGGAAATGTGTTGCTTGATCGCTGGAAAATGATTGTTTGTTCGACTGAAATCGAATTTTCGCCCTTGTTTATTCGTCATAAGCAGCTCTGTCATCTCAATCCACACGATCTCGAAGGCTATTTAGTTTGCGCGTTGGCGGTCCTCTTAAAACCGGAATACATCTAGAGTTTTTTGTCTGCACTGAACCATGATGTTTAGAAATTCTTACCTTAAAAAATTATCGGCTTAAAAAAAACATGTACACCTTCGTTCTCGTGCTCTTACTAACTTTCTTCCTCTCGGGGATATAAGTTCATTGAGATCGCGATTACGTAGCACATCAGTGTCTAATTTAATCATTCGCCAAGACTGCTCAGCGAGCAGGCTATTGAAAACAAACTTCCCGTATGTAGTCTGTTTCAAGAACAAAACTGGTGTGACATCATGTAGACACGGGGCCAATATCGCTACTTACATGAAACAGTCGCGGCGTGCTGTCTTCCTCGGACGCCATTGTTTTCACACATCTTGTTACCACATCCACATTATCGCCTCTGGCCAAATGGCGTGGGTTGGTGAATACATTAACTTACTGAGAGGGACTGAGTGATCTATCATGGCAACGCGTCAGTGAGGCGGAAAAATGGCCCCTCGGAGGCGAGAAGAGTTAGATCACGATAATTCCGCGACGTGGCAGTGAGTGGGGAACGGGTGATTTTGTACGCGCCTTCTATTTTTACCGCATGAATTGATCGGTTATTCAGATTTTCCATGAAATGCACTGTGTACATGCGCAGTTTCCACCAATTTATTACGTAAATATGACGGTTTTCCGTGAAGAATACTTGTTTCACGAAACAGGCTAGCTCGTAAAGGATTAAACCCATTAGAACATATACTTCATAAAAGCCTACTACTTACAATGTGCAAGTAGTTAAGACGACTAATATATACAACAATGCTCACATGGAAAGGGAGGGAGAAAGCATTCGCCGTTGATCCAGACTCAGCCTCCGTAACATAGCAAATGTTCCTGCCGAGTGGACTTGTTCGGACGCACTTCCAATTCGATGGGATTTTTTTGACAGCATGGAGGGGAGTTTCAGCAGCTTTTTGCTTTGTTCTGGGTCAAATAAATTTACGTTATCTCTCAACAGCAAAATGCAAGGAAAAAAAGACATGTAATGAGGCGTTCTAGGTTTCCTATCCCTAACTGCTGCATAATTTCTTCCTTTATTCTTAAAAGTGTCAATTGTTAGAATTGCTTTCGTTTTTATGTTGCTTCTTCCAAAAAAGGACATTTAATTTCCAGTGTTAGCGAGAACAAAGTGAGAATCTTGCTGGCGTCTGAGCGCAGTGAGTCAAGGAGGCTCATAGTTACCTATCGGCTATATTCTGGCTACGGTAGACACAATACAACATAAGATATGAGAATATATGAGGTTGATTCCGAGGAACTAAATCAAAGGGAATCCTAACATAGAAACCTGAAACCAGAAAGATATTTTTTTATCAACCGGCGAACGTGACGAGTGTGTATTTAAAAAATATTTTTAAGTAACTGCTGATCTCATGCATTTTATTTAACGAATGAAACTGAAGATGCTGCAACAGGAAGTATTTCAGGAAGTATTTTTTCTTTTAATAAACTTTAAAAAAATAACAAGCAAAACGAATATTCTGCAGTGCTGCCGTTGTGTGTACTGACTGGCAGCATTGACGATAAAGTTAGCACAGGGACTCCCTGAAAACCTCGCCAACCGCACCGAGACACCGAGGGAGCCCCCTGTATGGGGTCAGCAGGCTGGCATGCTGCTGCGAAGACCTCATCACAGAAATCCACGACACTTACTGGGACACCCCATGCCATCTGTCCTCACTGTATAATCACAAAACGATACCGGTCCACTCTGATTGGACAGCTTCGTACTCGTCACAACGAGACCTTCGTCAAGATGACCACAAAATAAGGAGACACGACGCCAACAGGCTCTCTCTCTCTCTCTCTCTCTTTCTCTGCAAATAAGAATTCAGGCTATGTATAAGCCTGATCTACAACTAGCGAACAAACCATAACGGGATTGGGGTGTCAGTGTCTGAAGCTTCAGCTACGATTCGTTCCGCCCGGCTTGCTTGTCCAAAATGTTCTAACACACACAGCATATAATTTAGGATTCACCTCAGCCCAGTTTTAATTTACGTTCCATAGACCGAAAAAGGATCCAAATGATTAATTGGCCCATTGGATAATATGCGTATCGTAAAAAGGACATTTAGCCAGCATCACAGTGAAGAAGAAAATAGTGTGGGTGGGCCAGCGCGTCTCTGCACTTTAGGGAAGCCTGATTACGTGGAGTGAGGCAACAGCACGTCAAACCCATCGGCTCTGCCCATTCTCATCAGCGAGAAGAAGTAAAGTTAGTTCATTTAGAATAGGGCGCTTAGTTTCCTCCTTAGTAAAAATACTACGATCTGAAACCAGCGCGACACGCTAACGGTCATGTCTTCGAAATCTGCCAGCAGGCGAGACAGCTGTCTACTCCCTTGGATTTAGGTCCGATCTTCAATATGCCTATTGAAATGTTCAATCATTGAAATTCTAATCAAGGCGATATCCAAGACCTCCCTATTTATTTACGGATCAGGTAGAGTAGGGTGCACGCAGACGGACCCTCGTCTTAACTTGGTTCTGCCATTAAAATACAGGAAGCTGGAATGTAAACTACAAGAAGGTGCTGCAATCATCTGCTTCACCAATGGCGAATGATCAGTTGTAGCTCATACTGTGTGTATAATAAACTAACACCCATTTGAATGTAGGCTACATCCGAAGAGTTGGTCTTCCAGGCATGAAAGCTTTGGTAGTTGAAATGCGCTCGTATCGTCGGTATGAGAAGTAGGCTCGCACTGTACACTCTTGTCGCATTTCCTTTATTCACTTAGCGTATTCTCAAATATTAAATAGAAGTTATCCGCACGCCCTAGATTCTTCAAAAAATGACCGAGATTTCTGCTCACTTGGCTGTTGCGCCTGCAAAACAGTCAACGAAGTGGTTGCTGAGTGCAAAAGATGAGGCTCCTAATGCAACACCTGTCATATAATCAATCGAAGACTAACGTTTAAGCTTACTGTACGCGTTCGACGGCGCATATTCTGCATCCCATTGAGGCCACGCCTTTACGGAGCAGGAAGTCAAGTTGGCAAGCCACATCATTCTGTCAGTAATTTCGCCTGGTCGGACAGCCATCGGATGTTCATTAACCCCCACCACCATCCTCCTCGATAACCTCCTATTAGCCTATCCTCAGGACAATCGATAGTTCAACCGTCGATTTCAACAATGTCCACCACATGCTTTACACCAGGTGATGCAGGGACGGTGACTTACGCGTGAATTAGTTTTAAGTGATAGTAGCCTTGCGCTGCAGCTACCGCACTCTCTCCTCCTCCTCCACATGAGCCCAGCATCAAGACAGAGTCAAGAAGACCGGAAATGGGAGAGAGCGCAGGTGGCTGGCGCGGCCGGAGCCACCCCTGGGTGTACCACCTCACCTGACTCGAATCCCACGGAGTGGGAGTGCCATAAAGGCCACATTAAGAAAGAGCCCTTGCAGCCTGACTTTCAGTCCGCCTGTCAGCCACTCGACACAAAATACACATTGGACTGACCACGCAATCCGAGTTATCCCGTCAGTTGGCAACCTTCAAAGCCACGGCTTTTAGCGCATCGGAATAGTTTCAAGTGCGTCAGATTGTTTATAGTGAGGAAAATGCTCTGAGCTGTTAATCACACTCTCTCCCCCACCCCCACAATCAGACCACCATCCGAGCCAGTCAGTTGTCTGAGGTGGGAGTGGGCGCATTGGCTGACGGGTTGGCGTACCCGTCTTCGCGCGCCACAGCACGACCTGGCCCCCATAACGCACACACCAGGATTCACTAAATCAGGGGATATGGGGGAGCCATCGCCGTCTGACTCCCAGTCCACTGGTCAGCCACTCGACAAACACAGCAGATACACCGGGCCGACGGCGTGGTTTGGTGTAAGCGCCAGATTGGCAGCCTTCCAAGCCACGGTTTCTAGAAAACAGTGATTTTATCAGGTAAATTATGATGATTGTGAGGGTGTTGTCTATGTATTAGTGTAGATGATGTGCGCTGATGTGGCTTAGCCTCCAGTGGTTTACCGCAGGTTGTCGTGGAGGCGCATGTGTCCTAATGGGCCCATGCGGTGTGTAAATGTGCGGGAGCAGTGAGGGCAGTGGAGGCGGGCGTGGCGACTGTTTGTCGGAGACCCAGGCACTGGTTCACCAGCCTCCGTGCGATGGATTCGCAGGTGACCGACCAGGCCGATGCGTGAGTGGAAGTTGCGGGCGCATTGTGGGCAGGAGAAATCGGTAGAGGTTGGGGGTGTCATTCATAGTAGTGGGGTTGGCAGTGGCGGTAAGAATAGCAGGAGCTGAGGGTGTGCATGGTGTTTCGATGTTGTCGGTATTGCAGTGAATTCCGCTGTCATGGATGCGCATATGACCGAATAGGCCCATGCGATGAATGAATGCGCGAGGACAGCAAGAACGGTGGATTCGATGATCTCTGCTGTGTGTTGGTGCTCCAGGCACTGGTTCACCAGTCTCTGTACGATGGATTCGCAAGTGAACGACCAGGCCGATGCGTGAGGTGAATGTGCGGTCGCATTGAGGACAGTTTAGGAGAGAGTCCCCACAGCTGATGGTGGTGGTAGTAGGGAAGGCGGTGGTGGGGGTAATAGGCGATGAGAAGGGTATGTGGTCTCTATAATGGTGGGAGTAATGGAATTGATGCCAGGAGTGAGGGTGGGGGAGTCTGAAGGAGGGTTGACAGAATTTGAAATGGAAGTTGGAACTGTCGGATTTTTGGTGTATTGCGTCCGAAGATGTCCAGCAGGCCGATTCGCGCGCGGAGGACGCGTTGACAGCGCGGGCATGTTGGCAGGGCCTGGGCATCGACGATGTTGGACCGGGGCGCTGGTGACTTTAGTGCCGCCCTTTTGGCCTTGGCGGCGGCGATCCGGTTGGCCTCGTAGATTGCTGAACCAGTCTTCACGGATCTTCCCCATGCCGGTCTATCCTGGGCGAGGTCCTCCCAGGTCACCTGGTTGATTTGCAGTTGATTCAGAGATTTCTTCAAAGTGTCCTTGTAGCGTCGTTTTTGACCTCCCTTTCGGCGAGAACCCGTAGAGACATCTCTGTAGAAAAGTCGTTTGGGTAGTCGCTCTTCGTCCATTCTTACCAGGTGGCTGTTCCATCGCAGTTGCACTTGCCTCAGCATGGCGTGGATGCTGAGGATTCCGGTCCACTCCATGACTTCCGTGTCCAGGATTCTGTCTTGCCATCTCCGCTTCAATATTCTACGGAGGCAGCTGAGATGGAAGTGATTCAGCTTCCTGGCTTGGTTTGAGTAGACGGTCCAGGTCTCCGCTCCGCAAAGGAATGTCATCAAGACGACGGCCTTGTATATCATCAGTTTGGTGTTCAGGTGGATACCGTGTTGATTCCACATGGAAACCTGCAGCCGGCCGAAGACCTGACTGCCTTTGGAGATCTGTTGGGCATCCTCGTCATCGATTCTCGTATTGCGTGACAGCGTGCTTCCTAGATAAGCGACGGTTTCCACGTTTTTGAGTTGAGAACCGTTGACATTTATTCGGGGAGCATTGTATTCCGCGCTGGGTGGCGGCTAGTGCATGCCAACCTTTTGACTGTACTGATTGTTAATCCAAAATTGGCGCAGCTTGCGTCGAAGAGGTCCCTGCTCCTTTGCATATCCACCCCCGTCACGGTGCTAAGGGCGCAGACGTCTGTGAAGAGTAAGTCATGGACTGTACTAGTAGACACGTGCGTTGTGGCCTGCATACGCCGACCGTTGAGAAGTTGCCCACCATTTCTGTAGGCGATGCAGATCGCAGACTGCTAATCACGGTAGGCATCGATCAGCATAGCAGAGCACATGAGACTGAACAGGGTGGGAGCTAATACGTAGCCCTGCTTCACTCCGTTGGTCACTGCGAATGCTTCGGATACCGTCCCGTTGACAGTGAAGCGCGCCGTCATCCCGTCATGAAGCTGACGCACCTTGTGCGTGAACCGCTCAGGACAGCCGAATTTCTGCATGACTTTCCACAGTCCGTCGCGATTCCTCGTGTAAAAGGCTTTCGTCAGATCCACGAAAGTAGTGTATAGGTGAGTTCGCATCTCCTGGCACTTCTCTTGTAGCTGGCGGCGGCAAAGATCATATCGATTGTTCCATGGTGTTGGCTCTCCGGGAGCAGGCCCTACTCTAGGTGACCGTTAAGACGATTGAGAAGGATACGGGCGAAGATCTTTCCGGCGATGTTGAGCAACGAGATGCCTCTGGGATTCTCACAGAGTTGCCGGTTCCCCTTCCGTTTGTAGAGATGGACGATGGTCGTGTCTTTGAAATCCTTAGGAACTTGACCTTGGCACCACATCTCCTGGAAGAGCGTTGTGAGTTCTGCCATCAGCCGGGGCCCACCGTGCTTGTAGACTTCCAGTGGGATTGCATCGGATGCCGGTGCTTTACCGCTGGAAATCTGCTAAACGGCCCGAATGGTTTCTGGTAGGGAAGGCGGCAGATCCAGGTCATTGTTCGTGTCCATTATTCAGAAGCTCAGACAGAATACAACCTTGTTGAACACCAGATCGGCTATCGAAGGATTGGGAGAGATTATGTACGAGGGCTTGCGCAGTGGTGGAGCGATAGTAGGCCTTTATCAAGGCAATGATTTTGCCTGCATACCATCTAGTTCCATTATTCGCCACAGGGACTCACGATGGACGGAATTGAATGCAGTGACAAAGTCAATAAAGCAGATGACCATCAGCTGCTGGTAGCCATGGCGGAATTCTAGAATGCGCCTCAATGTGGATATCTCGTCCACGCAGTCACGCCCAGTTCAAAATCCGGTTTGTTAGGGCCTCGTCCTAGAGTCACATAGACTGAAACCATCGGAGAAGAACAATAGTGAAAACCATCGCAGAAACGTCGAGGAGGCTTATGCCGCGGTAGTTCTCTCACTTTGTCTTATCTCCCTTCTTGAAGACTAGCAAAAGGATGCCAGAACCCGTCATTAGGAACGACTTCGTCTCTCCACACCTGCGCAATCATCTCATGAAGCCAGAGCGCCAGTGCCAACACAGGACTTGTAGGTTTTGATGGGAATACCATCCTCTGGACACCTTGTGGTTGTGCAGCCTCCATATTGTATCGGAAACTTCTCCCTCGGAAGGGGTCACGCGACACTGCATAGGCTAGAGAGGGATGAAACTCAGATGCAGAGGACAGCGAGGGTATGACTAGATGCTTATCAAAGTTGAGGTGCTTAAGCCAGCGATTGACCTTAGCCAAGTTGTCAGCAATATAGCCACCATTCAAATCGTGAACAGTCACTAAGTGTCGAGGGCGTACCACTAACTCGGCGGATAACTTGGTAGAATTTGCGAGTGTCACCAACGTTTGAGGCCTGCTCGATGGACGTCGCTATTCCCGACCAATGTTTCTGCCGGTCATCCCTAGCCAACTTTGCTGTCATGTTCCGGAGTCGGTGGAAGGAAGCATCTTTGCAGGACCTAGCTCGGGCCATCTGGGCAGACAACAGCAAGTTTCGAGAAGTAGATGTGACAGCTGGGACAAGAGCTTTATTCGACTGACGTTTCAGATTCCAACTCGAACCTTTCATCAGAGACAGTATCAGTATCTGAATGTAGCCGATCTAACTTGCGGTATGCCTGTCGTCTGAATACCAAGTCAGCAGATTTTTGTAGCGGTGCTGGAAAAACATGTGTTCGTGACGGTCAGTTTTGATCAGTTATATTCAGCATTATCTCACCATTGCCACATCGAGAGCCAAGCCCAAATCTGCCAATAAGATGATCGTTTGACGAGTCTCGGATCCGGTCCTACCATTCTGGTCGCCCGCCCCAATCAGCAGATCACCGTGAGGGAATGCTTCAACTAACTCCTGTAGCTACGAGTAGAATGTTTCCATATCGCGCTATTGGGCAGCTGATGTTGGTGCGTACATGGTGACGACAGAGATGTTAGTGAAGTTACCCTTCCGTCGCACGTAAGCCATTCGTTTATTTACTGGTTCCCATGTAAGTAGTACACGGTTTGCTTGTTCAGATGGAGAAACAGCGACACCATGTCTACCAGACGAGTCACATGGGCTGCTGTGGTACATGTGGTGAAATGGGAGTTGACTCCTGGGTTCTTTATTTCTCTTACACCTGAGCTTGGTATTTGAACTTCAGAAAGGCAGCAGCCAACCCTGTGGTACTTATGAAAACTGCATGCCATCAGACTTTGGTTACCTGGGTCCAGTAATGTTCGCATATTACAGCATGCAATAACAAGAATCCATTCCCGGTCGAGTAGTCCAGCTCGTATACTATTCTTCCTCACCATTGGACCGGGGTTGCGGAGCGAGTCCGTTTCCGCGTACGCCATAGCATGGATCGTAGTACTGTAATCGGACATTTTTAACGAGGTTTCTTGGGAATTTTGAGTACGGGTTGGTCCCCAAAAGCCGCTCTGATTGTTTGTTCAAGGTTGTCTCCTCTAACGCTTTGGCTCAAGAACCTAACCACATGGCTGCGGTGGCAAGTGAACTTATTTAATGGCGGTTCATGGTCGCGATGTCACAGTGCCATCGTCGGGCTTTACGGCATTTTATAAGGCATTCGGTTTGCCAGCCCTCACCCCTCCGCGCCCTGGGAGCACTGTCGCTGTTTGTCCGCGACTGCTTATTCGTTGGACTCGAGTCTACTTATTTCGTAGCTAACCTTCACTGAAGGTTGTTCCAATAGCCGCAACTTGTGGACGCGCCGGGCTAACGGTTACCTCCGGCAGCTGCGGGTAGAAGGTCTCCTTATCACTCTATTCAGCAGCTGAAGTTGGTGCGTACGCGTAGACGAAAGAGGTGTTGGTAAAGTGACCCATCCGTCACGCGTAAGCCATTCGGTCATAAACTGGTTCCCATGCAAGTAGTGCACGGTTTGCTTGTTCCGAGAAGGTACTAGCCACACCGTGTCTACCAGACGAGTCGCATGGGCCTCTATAGCACAGGGTGAAGTGAGAGTTGACTATCGGGATCTTTATTTCTCTTGCACCGGGGAATCGAATATGCCCTACGATCAGTTGAAACATAGCAGTGGCTAAATTAAACGAACTTCTTGCGATCTAAAAATTCTCCCCGCCTGTTGCCCTAGACGGTGCCGAACACTGAATGGAAGCAGACAGAAATCACCATATCCCCTGAAATGGGGTTTCATATTTGAAATGCACACCACAAATTGAACATATAACATTCACAGATTCTATCACAAGAATGAGATTGTCTCCGAGATCGAGCGGTCGCGGAGCAAATCTATGTTAGCGAGGTAGGAGTAACCACAATGCACAACAAGCTACCTTACACGCGGCCTGGAATGTAGTCGATAGAAGCTAATAAAAAGGCAAACTTCATGTTTTTTTCTGATTTACTCTTAAAATTCTGTGAGCTAATTTCAAATTCATACACGTATGCATAATTGCAGGGCCTATGTTTAAAGAGTCCCTCGAGTTGGAGTTCTCTATCCAGAGAACGATTAGTTAATCGACATAAGAAGGGTTGGACTAAACTGATATCAAACTTGCCAAATTAATATTTTACAGTAACGTTGCACACACAATGCTGATTATCATACCTGTTTCCAATATCAGAGCTTACAGGGGTCTCAAACGACGAGTTGGTGAGATTTCGCATAGTTTATCCACTGTGAGGCACAAATGCTGGAAGAGCCGGATGGTTTAGCAAAGCAAAGCACAACAAGAAACAGGACCATTTCCATTCAGCTTGACTTCTGAGGTTGCTGAACGGGAGGAAGTAGGAGCACAGGCCGGACAATCAGGACCTTAAAATGACTATCACGTTTGGCAGGCCCAAAGCACTTCGCTATGATGACGGCACTATAGATGCGCACATGTAAGGTGAACAGGAAAATGCGTTGCAATGACATCTTGAAGGCTTCATCCACCTACCCCGAAAGACACCAAGTCCTGGAAAATTCAAATTAGGGATCAGCAGGCATGGCGAACTGCCGTAAAATGCAGAGATTCAATGTTCAGAGCGATCAGAAGGTAAACCATGGACGCAAGACTGGAACGTCAAGGAAGAAACCTGCATATGCCGAACCTTTCCACACGTTCCCTTTATTTAATTGTATGCATGTACCGCAAAACCCTCAGCAACATCTGCGGCAATAGAACACCGAGGAACATTGCAGATGTTGATCAAACTAAAGAGTCGAGAAGTACCACTTTACTGGGAACCGTGGTGTCAATGTGGTTTAACGAAGGAAAATAAAAACGTGCAGATTATCGCAGCCTCCAGTGCCTAGGATCACGACTAGACGCCTGCGTGCTCGTTAAATCAATGCAGCGACATACGTCTGACACCTGTTTTTGGGACCTAAGATGGGTAAAAGCATGATAATTTTAACACCCTGAATATTTCAGGAGCATCAGGAGTATAAACTGGCGTAAGTAAGCCAGGGACACAGAGATCTATTTACCCATATTTGGCAAAGAGCTCTACACATAATCACTTCGAAGACGGACCTCACCCAAGGGGAAGGCTGGATTACTTAGCAGGGATTAGTAGTGGCACAAAGCCTAAAGCATTCGGACGGGGTGTAACTAGTGGATTCATTCCATGTCTATCATTTTTTTCAGATCTATCACTAATGACCTTCGATCGCGGATAATTGGCATGCGTGGCATTACTGAAGCCTAACGGACGCGACATGGGCATAGTACCACCAAGTGCAAATAAGTACACACATATCATCAAGTGTCTTCACAGATTTATCCCTGTTCTTTTTGATATCCGCCTAACGTCAATGTATCCCTTCTCGATTTAATCTTCGTATTCTTCTAATGTAATTATATGTTAAGTACAATCCTTATAAAGTGCGGTTTTAAACAAGACTCACAACTGGCGAAATAAATAATACGGAAGAAGCAATTTACAAAGGCCATTGAATTCAGCCCAAAATAATGTGTGTGCAAATGAAATAGTTTTTTTTGGCTAAGTCTTCGTCCTGTGTCTTGGCTGAGACGCGTAAAAAGCCTTTAGAGCGGCTACACTAACTTCCAAATAAGCGCGTATATGAATCAATCCTCTGACTGACAGTACTGTATGGGTCATTATGAGTCAAGTAATCAAATTTAACGAGCGAGGGAAAATGCTAGTCTCGCAAATCACGAATGCGTACCTTCCATCTTTGTCCACATTGTTACAATATACAAAAGTGGTCATTGGTACATCGGCGCTTCTAGTCTGAACATGGTTGTATGTAAACTTCCTCAGGACAATACTGCCTTACTAGTTATCATCTCTCGTTCGAATACACTGGCCTTTCCCCCCCCCCGGCGCGCGCAATGATCCCACCAACCAGTCTGACTTGTGCGACATCCGGGCCACCCTCACGGTAGCTCGGTATATCCGGAGTGGGTACCAGGTCGTGCATGTGGCACAAGTCACTGGTGCCGTGCCCACTCACGGGGGCGCACATCCTACCATCCCTAGGCAGTGAACTTGTGCTTCTCCGTCACCTTCGACCTATGAATATCTATCTGAAGGAAATTGTGTATTGAACGCCTCAAGTGATCAATGAGCACACATTCTGAAAAGACCCTCACGCTCGTTTGTTTTTTTTTGGTATTAAAAAAACCATTACGATAAGAATTATTACGCAGTACTCCAAGTCCTAGGAAGAAGGCAACTATATATACATACAATAAATCTAATTTTTTTATAAAACTGCAGAAGGTAACTTATGAATTGCTGCAAATTATTGTATACCAATAGCTTCTCATCCAAATCCATGTCAACATACAGAAATACGATATTGCCTGAACAGTTAAACATGCCTACATGATTGATCGATAGTTGAAAGCAACAACATCGGTAGGGGTCGCTTATATTTCATCCTTCTGACAGCACACGGGAACAGAGCCGCCGATAATACAGGTGGCTATCCGCTGATGAACACTCACTCATCGTTAACGAAACTCACTCGTCCCGTTGTGCCTTGAGGCTCATTCTCGAGCCTCGCAAGCAGCCACACAGTGGCTAGCAGAATTAGAGGCAGTTTAATAATGCCGACAAAGCCAAAGGAGACTGGTCTCGCTTGTCTTTGTCGGCATTGTTAATCTGTTAGTACCGGTGGCTTTACAGCAAATTCCAGGGAACATGGAGTTAGGGGGAGTTTGAGATTAGGGGAAGCCCACGGCTGAGCGTAAAGGCGTGGCCTCGGACGACCGCCCGAACGCACACATACATTTTCAAAGACAGTCTGGACTTAAGCACAAGCTTATCTGCATTTCGGAGTGGGCATTCTGCTTCTCGTTTCCTGCCTGAGGAGGCCGGCATTTCAGTGATTCCGAGGACGACGTCCGCTGCGTGCGCCACCAATTGGACGCAGCACCTGTGACTTGCATCTGAATTAGTTTATGGAGAGACGGACATGCACAACATCTACCACAAACATTATTGCCTCACTAATCTTGAAGAGGATGGCAAGGTGTCAAAAACGTCGACAGTGGGCTCGGACCCAGTGTGCCAAACTTCACCAGATATCATCTCCATAACTGAAACGTGGCTGACCGCGAAGGTGGACGATCGGGAAGTTGCCATCCCCGGTTTTCAGTTATTCAGAAAGGATAGAGCAGGACGTCATGGTGGGGGTGTGCTGACTTATGTCAGATATGGCCTACTCGTGTCAGAAAAAAGGAAAAGCTCGCGTGCGTAACTGAAGCCATCTGGCTCACCATCAAAACGCCGGGGTCCCAAGCACTTGAGATCCTAACGGTCTACCGACCACCGAGAAACGATCTGCAGTCAGACAGTAGACTGATAGATGATTTAGAATCGTTTGCTAGTCGATCCGAAGTTATGATTATGGGGAACTTTAACGCTCCGAATATCGATTTGAATCTGAGCTCTGCAGCAGGCTCGGAATTAAACTTCAATCACCGCCTCCTAGAAGCAATACACAACGCTTCCTAACTCAACACGTCCTGTCTCCAACCAGAATACGCGAGGGGCAGCAAGCTAATTGTTTGGACCTTGTATTAACAAAAGCGGCTGGCAGCGTCGATGTTGTGAACTGTCTACCTCCACTGAGAAAAAGTGACCACGTAGTCCTACAGTGGGAATATTCACTCTTCTCTGTCCCCGATCAAAGCATCACAGTCAAACGCAACCTATGGCGTGGAGATTTTACCCAAATGAAAATTGATGTGCGCCGTTTAGATTGGAATGAAACAGTCACCAGGTGTATTCTCGAGGATTGGTTGGAATTTAAGGCCGTATTACAGAGACTAATCACCAACTACTGTCCTTATTCGAAAAAAGGTCAACAACAGGCCCCAGTGGCTAACGACCACACTGAAGAGTGAAGTTAACCACAAGCGAAAGCTGTGGCAAACTTATCTTAGGGAACAGACCGTCGAATCGTTGACGAAGTACAAGACGCAGAGGAACAGGGTAAAAGGTCAGGTTTATAAAACCCGTCAAAGTTTTGAGAGTAACTTGATAAACCGTGAAGCAAAAACCCGAAGCTCTTCTACAACTACATTAGGCAATGCACTCGAAATAAAGACCCCATCCCTTTGTTAAAAACGGATGAAGGCGTCGAACTTTGCAAGGACGAGGAAAAGGCTGAGCATCTATCTGAGTTTTTTCAGTCGGTTTTTACGAGAGAAGCCAATCTAACCGCTGATAACTATAGTGCGGAAGAGATCCTGACAATTGACTCAGTGGTCATAAGAGAACCTATTGTTCTGCAGGAACTACTGAAGCTGGACGAAACAAAATCGCCAGGTCCTGATGTAATACCGGCAAAGTTGTTGAAGGAGTTGGCCGTAGAGTTCGCAGAACCTTTGTGTCTACTCTACCAAGCCTCCCTTGCTGCAGGCAGATTAACACCCGATTGGAAGCCCGCGTGGATTTCCCCGATACATAAAAGTGGCAGTCTGGCTTCCGCAAATAAATACAGGCCGGTAAGTCTCACCTCCCTATGTTGCTAGATTATGGAGCGAATCATCAAACGTGAATTGATGCAGTTTCTGGAGCGGCATCATCTTCTCTCTGACGCGCAGCACGGATTCTGCAGAGGAAGGTCCTGTTTAACTCATTTGCTCTACTGTCTGGAACGATTGACCCGAGCGGTCGATGAAGGAAATGTAGTGAACGCAGTCTACATGGACTTCAAGAAGGCCTTTGATAGCGTGCCTCACCAACGTCTCCTATACAAACTCAACCGTATTGGGGTAAGGGGCAAGCTTTTGAAGTGGATCAAAAACTTCTTGATTGGGCGAACTCAGATTGTCCGTCTTGGCGATCAACAATCGGCGGAGGTGGCGGTTGAGAGTGGGGTTCCTCAGGGCTCCGTCCTGGGCCCTATCCTCTTCCTTATATACATTGATGACTGCGTAACTGGCTTGGACTGTGACACTGCCATGTTTACTGACGATATAAAGCTTTGGAAGGTCATCCACAACGCAGCTGATGAAGAAAATCTACAGACGAACTTGTATGAATTCAAGGAATTGTAACACAACTGGCTCCTCCCATTCAATGCTACCAAGTGCACTATTCTGCGATTCGGCAGAACCAGCTCCGGGCACCAGATAATTTACTATCTAAACGACACACTGATTCCAGAGGTAGAGGCTCAGAAATATCTTGGAATATGGATCACGCCCACATTGAAGCCATCGTTCCATTGCTCAAAAGTAACAAAATCTGCCATGTCAAGCATGTATCTAATTAAGCGAGCGTTTGCGAAGTTCGACAAAGAGTGTTTTTATAAGGTCTTTGGGATGTTCTTGCGACCAAAATTGAAATTTTCCATACAAGCCTGGAGACCGTGGTCTGTAAAAGACCATAACACCCTTGAGAAGTTTCAAAGACGTGCAAAAAAGCTTGTTCGAGGTCAAAGCTGCCTGCCTTACGAGACACGATTGTCCAATCTTACTATGTTTCCTCTGGACTATAGACAGCTACGCGGTGACCTAATACAAACCTTTCGCATGCTGCAGGGGTCAGGATTGTTGCCTTGCATCTGGTGACTTCTTTGAGCTGGCCACTACCACTACTTTGCGAGGACATCCCATTAAACTACGTGTGACAGGTGCAAGACTCGACACAAGAAGGTTCTTCTTCTCCAACAGAGTGATTAAGGCCTGGAATGCTTTGCCTGCGGACATAATCATGTCCCCATCCGTTGGCACTTTTAAGCGGAAGTTTGACCAGTACAGCCATAAGTAACACCACGACATCCGAACCTAACACATTTCCTGAAACATATTCCCATCCACAATTTTAGCGTCATATAACATACTACTCCCTTTTTCGAGTAACATTATTTTATAATTGTTTGTCCGATACCCTGTAGTGTGACGGGGAGATAACCCTTTGTCCAACGTCCATTATATGTCAGCCTTTTTTAATTTGTAGTGTCATTGACATCAATAGGGAGCCCAAAGGCTTCGCCTACCTCCCCTTAATAAAACTGAACTGAACTGAACTGAATCGTTACTGACGATGACCCCCGTGTATCCCTCAGCAGACCGGGCGCAGCAGCGGTGAATTGTGACTGAATTAGTGAGGCGTGATGCCGTACCATCTTCCGCCACCTACCGGGCTTTGATTGCAAGAAAATATTAAGATTATAGGAGGCAGGCTGGGACGCAGGAGTTGACAAAGCTACAAATTTCACCTACGCGTGCCACACTCGATCCGGTTCCCAGAAAATATACCCGGTTTTAACAGGAAGGAGACTTGGATCAACGTTCATGATATTTTCTTAGATGTCGTATTATATAGGAAGCATTAGGCTTGAATCCTATTTCTCGTGCCAATCAACCACACAATAGCAACACGCTACTGACCACAAAGATCAAGTTACCCAATAAAATTGAAGTTTCACAAGCCACACCTTTCAGTGCATCTGGATAATTTCACACGGTTAAAATTCCGTGGGTATGAATTCCTCGGTGCTAACTTCAGTCTTGTAGTGTCTAAATAAGGTGTGTACTCGGAGCACTACACTCATCAGGCCGAATCCCAAGTTTTAGGAAAAAAATAGAAGGCACAAGAATGAGAGATAAATTGGGCACAGAACCCTGAGTTGCTTTCCCAGACAGCAGTGGAAAGTGTTGACTGCGTCCAGCCACGCCTGCTACAGGTATAAACGAAAAGACCATATTACAAAGCCAGGGTGGCAGACTACGGGGATTGAATCAGAAAATTGCGGTGATTTTATATCAAGCCAAACGTTCCATCAATGAGGCACTGAAGTCTGGTCAGCTCGATCATCCATTCGCTCTAAGTGGAGCAAAATGGAACTATCTGCGTTCCATCATGGAACTCGGATGGATCAGCGAATGCAAATTATATACTGACTTCTTGCCAATAAAAAATGATAAAGCAAAGTACGCATGCACTGACCCATCTTTTTCTGTCTCCGGACCTCCCCTCTCGACCACTTGTGACTGAAAGGGGATCGCAGAAAGGTTGACAGAGGATCCACTTCCGCCACCTAACGAGACATCATCGAATGAGGGTTCCGCCTGGAACTGCTTGTTAGAGGCCACAGTAGAGTCCTCGTCGATGCTGCCGAGACTGGGTGGACGCTGGCAGTAGCGCTCATCTCGTTCATCCAATAGTTTCCAATTGGCCATCCTTAAAAGAAGCAAAACAGTAGAAATCATAGATATTGCTGACTTTTCGAATGAACATGGCTGTCGATCTGTGGGCCGTCTGGAAGCCGCCTCTGACTATAGTTCTAACGTCATTTCCGATAATTTTAATCGTGTACTCCAAAGCAGAGTGGGCACAGGAACGATGACTTGCGCATGCGTGTGTTTACAGTGATATTCGACTTGCGCAGCAGCTAACGCACTCTATCATCTTCTCCTACCTGGATCCGGTGTCATGACCAAGTCAATAAGATCATACACCGGAGAGGACACGTGACTGGCACAGCGGGAACTCACACCTAGGCTTGCTAACACATACCCCCAACCCGTGTGCGTCATTTGATATGGTACACATCCAAAGAACGCCTAACGTGCCCTGCTATAGTACCTCTGTGGCTCCAGCGTTTCTATCGCGTGGACCGTTTTGGGGACGCCACTACCGCCGTCACGAGTATAGCGACTGAATGTTGGCCCAGTCTGTTAATTCAGTATAAAAAAAGATTTGGATCACTGAAAATAATTTGTGCGTTTGTCGTGTGTTTTTTTTTACCGGAATTATGGACAGACTGCCTCGGTTTTAGACAGTCTACTTCAATTAATTGAAAAGAAAGCAGACAGGAATCAGAGGTAAGGGTAATAGTGCTTATTCGCACAGACTTCGATCAAACCTCTGCAACTCTGGACGAATTTAAGGGGTCAAAAATGTATTTTTCTCTGTCGGGATGTCAGGGCAATATTATCGCTTCACTCACGCAGCTATGATGACTCATAGACAGAAAATCGGGATTTTGAAGTCGGGATTCCAACTTTTTTTCCATTGTCAGCCATACAAGACCATAGTTATTCCGTCCCTCCTGTTTTCTACAATCGCCAGACAAAGGAAATCACTCCAGCACATTTGGCATAACCTAGTGTTATGAAGCAAAGACGGACGGACGGAAATATAAACACGCCATTCTCCGAACTCCATCCGAATTTTTTGTAGACCTGGCAAAGAAAGCTTTCGATGGTGCGATTACCAGATTTATTTTCCGGCATTGCAATGGTTCAGCCGTAAACGTTGGACTAACTACCTCTAAGGTAATGCATTGGAATATACGATCACTTTAATTCTTTGCTTGGTGTCACCGTGCAGTATAAGGCCGCAGAGGAAGGAAATGTGACAGACGGAGATTCCTTTCTTCGGTGGGTATACAATTCACCCACTTGTTAGACACTTAACAATTAAGGCTCAAAAGATGACGGACCTAGTAGGAAATGCATAGTTTAAGAAAGTGCGCCTTGATATGAGCTGGAAATATTTGGAGGTTAGCTCTGCTAGTAGCGCTCTCCTAGGCATAATGAGTCGAATACAAAATTAAATTGGGTGATTGTTCGTGTTTTTCGAACAAACGGGATATTGGCATCGATTTCAATGGGGCAGGTGGTAATATTTCAGTCTAACCCAAAAATAATATTGCAGTGACGTCAATAAAAACTGAATCCTGGCAACGACGCTGAGATGAATGCAGCACAATCGCAATTAAATTGAAGGGTCGAGGAAAGTGGACATTTCAGCTCTAATCTTCACAACCGCATCTGGGTAAAAAACTCGCATGTTGGGCATCGAATTTTTTGCGGATAAGCAGATTACGGAACAGGACTTACAGGGATGTTTAGGCAATTGTCCGATCAACTCCGACTGATTTCGTCGCCCACTTTTTCATTTCATTCCAATGCCCATTCTCGTGCACACCGTTTACTCGCCGGACCAAAAAAACTTCGATCCAAATGTGCAAACAAAAAGTATGGGCTATCCGTGCGATTTACTAGCCCTTTCTGGTGATAGCCAATTGGCTGTGCCGAGAGACCGGTGAGTAACACAGCCAACAGCCAATGGGGAAACTTTTATAAGTGTTGTGTAGTCACGTATGCTGATGCGCGAATGCACGTGCGCTCTACAGAAGAACAGTTTAGTGGATCCCACTTCTGGGGTCGTCTCCATATGAAGATTATGACCGTACACAAATGCTGACAGAATGAAATACTCACTTGAATAAAGAGTCCTAAAGACTTTGTAATTGGTCAAAATACATGGGCCGAAGCTCCCAGTTAAAAGTGAAACAACTCCAGTCATAGTAAAAACACAAAAAGGATTGTAAACATTGTTGCTTTGGTAAAAGATGACGTGTATTTTTGGTAAGATACTCTTAGATCTGGAATGTGCGAAAATGCATGTTAAGGGAGTATATTAGACTCACGGAAATTCATAATACGTTTCTGTATAAGAATTTATAAGTGAAAAAATATGCAAACAAAACATTAAACAACTCCCTTTAGATGATATGCCGGTAGAAAGCAGGTCACTTACCAGTCTGTCCTTCAAAAGGATACTTCGAGACCCCCAAGGTTTTGCTAATTTTTGAATTGATCACAATTTAGGTGAATACGGTGAAGATGATTTTATATTTAGCACTTAAGTAGAAACACCGTAGATAGGAACATCGTGATAAAGGTACACTTATGTCCCGCTGTGCCTTAGAGCTCACTTTAGAGTCCTCGTGGGCAGTCACATAGCGACTTGAGATATATGTTCTTAAGATGGAACCGACAAAAACAAGAGAGACAGGGATGGCCATTTCTGACTTATCAGCCGTCAACATATATAGCAAGTCGCTATGTGACTGCCCTCGAGGGCTCTAAAGTGAGCTCCAAGGCACAACGGTACATAAGTGTTCCTTAAAAAGATCGGCGAACACCACACTTTCACTGTTCATATTGCCGATCGCCACCGACAAAACAATGGGCCCGTGGTTTAATAGTAGAGTGTTACACTCAATGGGCAAAGGTCGCCGGTTCGAATTCCAGGTGGTCCACACTTTGTATTGGGTATGACTGGCTGATGACGACTAATAAGTCAGAAATGGTCATTCCGGTATCCCTAGTCTTTGTCGGTTCCATCTTCTCCTAGCATCATTCTGCCGCTCACGAGCCTCCTCTCTGGTCCTAAAGTTTCGTTTAAGCTCTCCGCAGACGCCCGCGTGGCTGTTGACAAGGCGGAGCTGCACTAGCCCATGCCACTTTCTGCCACATTGTGCCCCCCTCCCACCCTCCCCGATACTCCCATCTCCCACATGATTGATGCCCCAACCGTTGCAGTCAGTGCGGTTCTTCAGCATCACCTCCCAGGTCAGATCCAATTCTTAGCTTTCTCCTCCAGAAAGTTGTCACTGCCGAATCGCGCTACAGCATATTTGGACGGGAGTTTCTTGCCGTCAACCTCGCCGTGAAACACTTCCAGCACTTTCTTGTTGGCAAGGGCTTCACTGTCTTCTCGGATCATAGGCCCCTTTCCTTTGCTCTGAAATTTGGATTGGCTCAAACCCCGAGGTATTCGCCAACTGGACTATATCTCACAATTTACTTCAGAGCTCCGCAAAATTAACGGTTGACGCACGGCCCAGACCCTCAATTTCTCGTCTGTACAAACACTACTTAGACGCCTACATACTCATTCAGTAGCAGATTGCTTCTCCTCAAAATTTATGCTCCAAAAGGAGGTTACTTTCAGTTTCAAAACAGATTATAATAATGTGATTTTTGGACTGTGAAATGTCCATTCAAATAGCATCATAGCCGTCCATTTATAAATGCTCATTTCGAAGGATATAACGTGATTTATATCCATTGGAAAGTTTATGAGGTCTGTACGGCACCTTTTTAATAGCGTGACAATGTCTAGATTTTCATATATAGAAAGTTTACAGCTTGTATTTGGGGATCCCTTAACGCCAGTTCAACAGAAGATCAGGTTCAAACTCATGCAGAGACTGAAAAGCCTTCTTGAAATGGAGAGCTACTGTCTTTGTGAGTTGAAAATTAGAAGCAGACGCAATTTAGTATTGAATGAGGACCGACAAGAATGACTTATCTATATTTTTTTATAAAATATGTTTCATTTTACGAGCGCATCTAAAATTAATGCAGAAAGTATGTATTATCAAATTTGAACAAGGCAGAGGCGATGAAATAAGCAGAATTTAATGACGTCATAAAATGTTGTGACCTCTTATTCAACTGCACACGGTCATTGCCTGTTAATAATTCAAGATAAACTGTCCAATTATACATCGACCTAGAGGGATGAAACGTGATAGGTTAATAAAGCATAAATGGTGGATAGGACACATGCGGGTGAACATGGTGACAGGGAAAAGGGGGGGGAGGAAAACGTATCTAAGCTAACCAGTTCAGATTTCAGCCAAAACGTGTCAAGCGTGATTAACACTGCAACGCGCGGGATAAGAGTAAGTCCTGCGGGGGGCGGGGGGAGGGGAATGAGAGGAGGGGTGCGGGAATGGGGCTTCGTCTATTATCAGTCCTTACCACGACAGTGCGAAATTGATCCAGCTGCTTACAGAGTTCTGGTTTTCGTCGCCGTATTGCAGCTGCATCTGTGTAGCACAGGAAACGCCAAGTCGTCGCTCGAAACACGACCTTAAATACAGTCATTGGGTCCACCACATGGCCAGTGTCCACCAGGGGCCTCGTAATTGCACTCGTGGGTATCTTATTTTCCGGCCATTCAGCCATTTCTGTAGGTGTTCAGCTGACCGATTTGCCAACTGCTTTTGCATGCGCCCAATGTATTTGCATCCACAACTACATGTAAACTCGTGAATACAATTTGATGTGGCGTGCATAGGCAGAATGTCTTTGGTCGGTCTAACTGGAAAAGCCGAGGGGGTGCTTATAAACAACAACTTAGAGGCGGCGTCGCCTTTGCCTTGTTCAAATTTATTCCAGGAAAACAGTGCTTCAATTATTAATATATTAGCGTTTTTCACCGAGTGTAGTGTTTACAGACGGCTGGAAATAAGCAACTTAAAAAAACTGACATCCTAACGTGACTGAGATAAGTCGAGATTATACCGGCCAATAATAAATCTAACAACCCTAACTGAATAATCCTTTTTTTTGTCATTTGTCATTTTGTCATTTTTGTCTTATTCATGGGACTGTTGGAGGGAAAGGCTTGTACTGTAGCATCGAATCTGTACCCTGGGAATAATCAAAGTACATCGCAAAAAGTCTCTACGACCACGAAGCCCACAAAAACGAGAACTTCATACAGTCTGAACCTTTATTCGGCTGCGATGCGCTTATTTTCCGCCAATCACGATCATACATTCCTTCCCTTGGTGTCTCCTATGAACCAGGACGCACTTATTCCGTTACTTGCCTGAAATTCACCATACCACCCAAAATACCCTAATCCTTCATTAAAACGGCATCACGGCAACCCTGCAACGGCCTCACTCCCCATCCCTGTGCCCTAGACATCAGGTACGCCCACAGCCTGGATTAATATACCGATCACAGGGTGTTCAGGAGCTCCTCTATTTTCTGTGGGCATAATTTGATCGTGCAGCACTGTTTCTCAAGCGTGCATTATTCCAAGTTAGTCGCATAGTCTGTTCACATAACTTCCGGTCCCCTCCTGTTGAGCAATTTTTTTCCAATCCATGTATTCATGTGATTGGACGCAGGAAACTTGGGCAGGGAATAAGATTCATGCGGACGCAAAACCGTAAGTTGCGAATAATGATTAACGCGCTTTGGTCCTAATGAAATAGGAGCAGATCCACGTTTAAATGCATTGTTCTAGGCCTTACCATCTGGAGTAGTAATATGGTTAGCTGAAATGACCTTCCTGGTCTCCTTAGAAGGCTTCGTAAACTGTTCGATTATTCATTTGACCCACTTGTTTAAAACTTGGGCGGCCTCCGTGGGATTCGAACCCACGCCAGCAAGGGAAAGGCTTTAGTACAGCCAACGCTCTAGCCAACAGAGCTACGAGGCTCCACCAGGAACGGTGAGTTTAATCACACTTGAGTCAAGTTACCCGCCCAGCCTACTGCAACTTACGGAAGCCACCAATTCTGATACAGTAAGCTGTCTGCCCAAGCCGGATTTCCTAGGCAATCAATCTAGAATCCACCAGATAACTACCAGGCACAATTAATTAGAAGGGGATTTTGGCAGATTTGAATAATTTATTTGACCCACTTTTGAAGAATTCGGCGCCCTCAGTGGGATTTGAACCCATACCTGCAAGAGTAAGGCTTTAGTACAACCAATGCTCTATCCAACTGTTGGATTATTAATTTGTCGGCCACCATGCCATCAGGCATGAGGGCTCCGATCTGGGTCGTCATGACAACAGGTAACGCCCACATTTTGTACTATAATTGAGCCAGGGCCATTTAAAAATCGCACACGCTTCATGTGATTTCGAGGGCTCACGATTGCAACCGTTTTGGCGTGCACACGTGCCTGATATGTGATCTGCAATTCTGAACTAAATAAGCCCGGTTAAAGTTGTTATCGGCGATCGGACGAAGGAAGTTTAGAGTAGACCGTGTCACTGCGGTTTTGACCGGCAACCGTTTGCTTTCTGCATTTCAGGTGCCTGCGCAAGGGTGGCTACCTCCACACTCGAAGACGTAAGTAGCACATCGGTCTTCAATAGGTATGTGCAGCAGAGAAGCGGAAAACTAGAAAATGGGATATATACTATTAGGTTGTTCAGAAAATGCTGTCCAACATTCGATTCGCTTTTAAAAATTGAAAGTAATTTCTACTTTTCCAGTGTTTTATACAATATGTTACATGTTTACTAATTGATGTAAATTCCTATAATTTCTTCCGGAGCAAAATTTTGAAATATAAATGACTTTAATAACGAAATTTTTAAAAAAAGAAATGCGTTCACTTTTCTTGCATGAGTTCAAAAACTCGATCATAATGTCCCTTAAACACCCACTACTATCAACAGAGCATGCGAAGAAGGGTTCATGAGTGCTTGGGCAGTACGAAGGTGGTATCAGAACTTCTGCATGGGACAATTAGAGTCTTGAAGATGTAGAAGACGGAATACAGTCACACACTCTTAGCAATGAACTGTTGAAGCCAATTGCTTAAGAAAGCTCATGTAAAAGTGGCAATGACTGAAGCACTGTTTGTTAGTATTCCAACGGTGTCCGACCATTTGGTTCAAAATCGTAAGGTGAAAAGCTCCACAAATGGGTCCCACATGAGCTCAATGAAAATCAAAAAATATAGTCGTTTTGAAATGTGTTCGATGCTCTCTCTACTTAACTCTAATGATCTATTTCTTGACCTATGGAAACTCGATGACTTAGAACAAGAGCTTTTACCACATCCTTCATACTCTTCCAATCATTCACGCACTCAGTACCATTTTTTCAAACATAACGACATTAAAAAGTGCAACGGCACAACTGAGATGAAGGCTGTATTCAAAGATTTCTTAGCATCAAACCCCTGGAGTTTTATCGACGAGGTATAAACTAGCTTTTTCATTGATCTCAGGGACGAATAGATGTTCAGAGATCACAGTATGACAAATGTTAACATATATTGTATTGCATTTTTCAAGAACAAATGCTTGTTTCTTAAATCGGCCAATATTTTACGAACAATCTAACAACTGTTCCCCCTTTCTAGTACATCAGTAACTTGAGAGAATGTCGTGACCGGCAGCATCCACTCTAGTTTACATTGAAATTCTTGAAAATGTGCGAAACATGAGGTTAAAACCTCCTCATAAACGTCACCTTTCAGAGAGACGTAGTTTGCGATAAGCATGTTATGCGAACTAAACGTGGTGGCAGAACTGCTTCGGCATGCTTTGTTTGAGCAAGGAAACCCATTGAAGTCAAGAAGCGCTTGCAGTAACCCGTTCTTACGGTCACTTTATGGTTGAGAGCTGGGTTTTAAAGTGGTTTTGCGTTTTTATATGACAGATTTTGCGTCAAATGCTAGTCTCTCGTTATTTTAATGAAGGTTAAGCCTATTATTACTCCTGATTTACCTTACCAAGATGTATATAGTGCCCGAAATTCAGTTCGACCGTCGTGGTCCGACGGTATCCACCGTTTATTCCACAGAGGCGTGGTGCAGGAACAGTGACTTGCATGTGTATTAGTTTAAGTGATAGTAGACTTGTACCGCATCTATATCACGCTCTCTTCCCTTACCCGGTTTGCTCAATGTTCCGCACACCCCCTTCCCCAGCTTGTTCAGCATTACTTATGGGAGTACAGCCCAAATAACGTCTGCCGCACCCTCATTCGAGCCCCGTGTTGGTCCCGCACATCTACCACGCGGCCCGTTTGGGGGATACGCCCGAAAGAAATGTAACCATCTCATCAGTTTGGTCATACGGTGGAACAGATTTCTATGCTCGAACCCCATGTTAACGTTTTATTTCGTGCATTACGAGTTTAAAGTCACCGCATATGCTCAAGTAAACGTCTTACGGGGTTTCCAACTTACATGCTACACTCAAAGTTATCGGGGGGAAGACGTTTACCGATCGGGTTAGGGAAAGGCCTATCCCGTTGCACATTTAGGCCCAATCTGGAACCCTTATAACCAGTTGCACAATGCAGTGGTTGGATAGGTCTACATGACGACGGTGGTCATCCCAGTCTCTCTTGTCATTTTCGGTACTTTATTCGAACATGCATTCACAGCAAAATGTTAGATGTTTTTTTTATGAGAAGGATTAATCGGACCAGGTTTATTGAAGTGCAGACGTTTCGCAGAGCTTGTTCGGCTCTCCATTCTCAAAGCATTTAATGTCAAATATCGATCAGAAATTTAATTGGCTGGTTGAACTATTTGGCCCAAGAATTTTGATGGAATTTTTTTGGGGTTTGATGACTGCTGGTTCGTCTAAATGGATGCTTGGTAATCCTAAGATCATGGAACAAGGCTCACCGACAGCTGAAACTTTCGGCAATCGGTTCCTTAAAACAGGCATCTAGATCACGAGAGTTCTCCAAATCGAGCACTGTCGGAAATCTTGGCCTACACAACCTACCAGTCCAATCAATTCTCTGACGGCTCTCCAGGGTTTCTGAGGACTTTTATTCAACTAAGATAGCTCTCCAAATAGAGCAACCTGCCGGAAATCTTGGCTTGGCCTACACAACCTACCAGTCCAATCCAGGCTCTAACTACTCGTCAGGCTTTCTGAGGAGTATCTACAAAACAGGCTGAGTCGTTCATTATCCATATTCTGATTGTGCAATTTATATCGAGTAACTCGTTATAACAAATACTTTTAACAACTTCCACTAGCAGAAGTAGTTAAGAACGTTCGGGGGATTTCATTAATTTGCAAAAAAGGTGGAGTAGATAATTTATATACTGCTTGTGTAAAAGTGCTGATAGTGTAAACCTACACCTAGCCACCCGTTACTTCTTAAGTCACCACACAAAAATTCAAAAGTCATGCCGCAAGCCGGGATTGAACCCGCGACCACCAACGCGATGGCGACGCTCGCTAACCACTCGACCACCTCATCACGGCGGCGAGCGCTCTCTCAAATTAATATGCACGCTATTGACGACACTGCCATTTGTAGAGGCTGTCAAAAACTGTCCATGAAGCTAAGACAAATAAAATCTGCGCTAAAAGGCACCTCTAAAGCAGTAGATGCCACTCAGAAGTCCACTGGACGACTAACCAGAAGCAAAACCATTGATACTCGATCAAAGGGTATCCCAACAACAACTTCGACAGCTGCTACGGCTACCGAACAACAAGTACCAACGGCGCAGGACAAAAATAGTCCGCCTAAAACAAAAAGCCGTCCAAAACGCAAAACTGACACCAAGAAGGAAAAAGCCAATGGACAACCGACTTCGAGAGATTCCTCAAAAAAGCTCGAACACGGGGCTTTGACCATTGCCTTGTCCTCCACAGGAACTACTGAGATTCTCACACCAAGCACAAGCAGTGGAATTGATTCCCCAACCGAAACTACCACCTGCGATTCAAAATCGTCGAACCCGTGGAATTCGCCGAAACCAAAAAAACCGGATCAAAGCCAACACATAGCCAATCAGCATCCCTCCATCATCACCAGTGCGCAACGTGAAACCTTCCCACCAGATAGTGGAAGACAGCGTCGTAGTTACAAAAAATGCCACGGGCAGAAAAAAAGTTTCATAATACAGGGACTACCTGAATCAACAGCTGCGACTCCAGTAGACCGATATTCTGAAGACATGAACCACTTTCATGAACTCCTGAACAATATGCTGGAACCTAATACGTCGATTGAACTGGAAAAAGCCTTCCGCCTTGGAAGACGGCCCGAAATGCCAATCTGAATCAACACGTCCTAGGCCTTTAAAAGTTATCTTGACCAGTAGCCAGGAAGCCAGTCTCATTCTGTCGAGGCGCTTTAAGTTAAAAAACTCAAACCCTGGAGTTTTTTTCAACAGGACTTCTCACCTGCGGAGCGGAACAAACACCATCAACTTGTCATCGAACTAAGACGGCGGCTCAGCGAGGGGAAACAAATTTGGTTATTTACAACAACCAAGTGATCCATCGTTCATTGTTCTCCCCTGGAGAGGCCCGTTCCGGATTACCACGCAGTTGGCCCAGTAAACAGGGGCTCGCGCCCGACTGTTAGCACTTTCCGAGCAAACCGAAAACTAACATTCCTGTACACCAATGCACAGAGTATATTATCGAAGCTCGACGAGCTTAAGATTCATGTCTGCGATCTATCTCCAGATATAATTTCCGTAACAGAAACTTGGTTGTCCCAACACGTGGACGACCGAGAGGTAACTATGGCTGGCTACCAACTTTTTAGAAAAGACAGGAAAGAGCGTCAAGGAGGTGGCGTACTCACATACGTGAAAAGCGAACTTACAGTTTTAGACAAAACTTATAAACTCGCGTCTACTTCCGAGGCGATATGGCTATCCGTAAAAGTGCCAGGTACATCAAGTCTAGATGTCCTGACAGTTTACCGCCCACCGAAAAGAGACCCCGTAGCCGATGCTTACCTGCTAGAGGAGCTTGAAAAGATTGCTACACGGTTGGATATCCTGATCATGGGTGACTTCAATGCGCCTCACATCGACTGGAGCTCGACCTGCGCACATAGTTCTGATCTAGACTTTGACGGTTGTTTTCTGAGCACGACGCTAAAGCTACGTCTCACACAGCGTCACTTTTCCAACCAGGGTGTGCGAAGGACAACAGGCCAATTGCCTGGACCTAGTTCTCATGAAGTCGCACTCAGCATCGACAAAGTGTCATGTCTACCGCCGCTAGGCAAAAGTAACCACGTGGTACTGCGATGGGAGTACTCACTATTTTCTATACCAGCAAGACCCACAACAATCAGAAGGAATATATGGCAAGGCGATTTCGGTGGAATGAGGGCCGAACTCATGCGCACTCAGTGGGAACCTTTATTCTTTGGAAACATAACCGAGGACTGGGAAACGTTCCGGGACATACTGCACAGGTTCATCGAAAATCACTGTCCGATTTTGAGAAAAGGTTAACCAACAGACCACGATGGCTTACGCAGGCCTTAAAAATCGAAGTTAACAAAAAGCGGAGATTGTGGAAAAATCGCTTACGGACGGAACTCCTGCATCTCTAAATGCGTACAAAATGCAGAGAAATCGGGTCAAGGGCCTTATTGTTAGAACAAGACAGGCTTTCGAAGTGGACCTGCTGAACCGGGCCACCGTGAACCTGAAACTGTTTTACGGTTACCTCAGGCAGAATACACGGAACAAGGATCCGATACCCCTGCTGAGGACCGCCGAGGACATAGACCTTACTGAAGACGGTGCGAAGGCTGATCATCTTTCGGAATTTTTCCAGTTGGTTTTCACAAATCATGGAAAAAATAATTAAGCAACAACTAATGCAGTTCTTCGAACATAACAATCTGCTATCCAAAGCCCAGCAGGTTTCCGTAGAGGTAGATCCTGCGTCACGAATTTGCTCTACTGTTTAGAACGTTGGACTGAAGCGGTCGATAGTGGAAATACGGTGCACGCAGTCTATATAGACTTCAAAAGGCTTTTGATAGCGTGCCGCACCACTGCCTTCTTTATAAACCTCAACCGCATAGGCGTAAGAGGTAGACTTCTGACATGGATAGAAAACTTCTTAACTGGCCGCTCACAAGCTGTCCATATCAGCGACAAACAGTCGACTAAAGTTGAGGTTGAAAGTGGTGTTCCCCAAGGCTCTGTTCTCGGCCCTATTTGTTCAGTGTCTACATCAACGATTGTGCCAACGAACTGAACTGCGATATTTCCATGTTTGCCGATGATCTCAAACTTTGGCACGTCATTAAAACTGCGGCTGATGAAGAGAACTTGCAGGCAAACTTAAATCGACTCAAGAAATGGTCAAATGACTGGCTCATGCCGTTTAATTAGAGCAAGTGCAACATCACACGAGTCGGGAAAAGCAATCATTCGAACCGTACGGTTTACAGTCTGAGTGGCATTCCATTGAAAGAAGTGGATGTCCAAAAGGACCTTGGAGTCTGGATCACGCCCTCGCTTAAACCCTCTCTACATTGCGCAAAGGTAGCGAAGTCAGCCATGTCAATTCTGTACCTCGTTAAACGAGCTTTTGCAGCCTTCACTACCGACTGCTTCGCTAAAGTCTTCGGAACATTCGTGCGGCCACAGTTGGAGTCCGCTATCCAAGCTTGGAGACCCTGGGCGGCGAAGGACATCAACATCCTCGAAAAGGTCCAAAGGCGAGCAACCAAACTTGTCCTTGGACATGGCTCACAGCCTTATGAAACACGGCTGTCGAGTCTCAATCTCTTTCCCTTGCACTATAGACAGCTTCGGGGGGACCTGATACTAACATTCCGCATACTACGCGTCCAGGACTGTTGTCTCGTCCCAGGGGATTTCTTCGAGTTAGCAAAAACAACGAACTTGAGAGGTCATCCTCTCAAATTACGTGTGACTGGAGCAAGGCTAGACACTCGGAAGTACTTCTTCTCCAAAAGAGTAGTCGAAGCTTGGAATAGTCTTCCTCTAGATGTTGTTATGTCGGACTCCTTGGAGGTTTTTAAGTGAAAGTTAGATCGATATAATGGTGCGAGCTACAACACGAACTGAAAGCTGCAAGAGTGACGTAAACAAATAAGGTATTTATGGTACTACTAGCTATATTTGAGTAACATTTCTTTATGTTTGTTATTTTCGTTCGAGGGCTTGCATTCTCCCATTATTCCCATGCTGGGGTCCTCGAGGTCTTCGCTGCTTAACTTATTTGCACACCTTGGTGACACCGTGAGTGTTCGCATCAGCTGGACCTGGCGACCGTCGTCCATGAGGTGTCTGAACGTTCTCCCTTGGTTCGAACCGCAATGGACCGAGGATGATCTGGGCATATATTTCCGCCTTTGAAATCCCACAATGGACTCTGCAATCAGCAAGGGGGCATCTGGCTGATTCATGTAACCTCCGCAATGCCCCCGTTGGACCCCCCCCCAAGCGTGACAGTTTTTTTCTCCTAAATATCACCAGGAGTTTTTTTTTACTGTCTGCTCTTTTTAACTATGTTGGCCTCGCCAACATATCGAGATACTATTTTTTGATACCACAACTCGCATGTACAAATAGGGAATTCAAAGGTGACTCACCTACATCTCCCTCAAATATACTGATACTGATACTGAATCTTTCTGCGACTTGTACAGTCCTGCGGCATCACACACGTAAGGACCAGGACAAGATTGTCAAACCGAACCTAAGAAATCCGAGCGAACACGCTCGCCCCCATAAACCCACCCCAAGAGGGACAGATTTCCAAGCATCCTCCATCGAGGTGCCGATGCGTAGAGCTAGCGGCCGTCAAACCCAACAAACACCTGGCAAAAGATGGCGGCAGCGACAGGGGAAAAAATCGATCAGTCATCGACTGACTAATTGGGTCAGTCAATTAAATTTTTGATCGATATTTGACATTAAACACTTTGAGAATGGCGAGCAGAGCAAGCTCATCAAAGCGCCAGCATTTCACCATACCTGGTCTTATGAACCCTTCTCACTTCTCAAATTATCAGTCTGGATCTCTCAATTTGGCCAATCTGAGAAAAAAATTCGAAGATTAGGATTTCATTATATACCAGCTCCGTGAACAGCGAATACCAATTGACCCTTCCAGCGCTTTTTAGGTTGATGATTGGCCTCGTGAAAATCGAAAACCGGTTGGAAATCAGCAACCAAGAGTGCGCAAATTGTCCTCGCATTATTGTTGTACAACCACATCGAAGTAATGTTGCACCTTGAGGCGATGGGAAGATGTGGGCCTTAGAAGTATCATATTTTGGAGGTTTCTTAAAAAGGCTCCCATAATTGGGTAAAACAGTTAATTCGCCCAAGTATTTTCGACCGGTTTTCGAGTTCATCTCCAAAGACGTGTTAAACTCAACAAGGAAAAACACTTAAACTCGTGAACTAGCCAATCTGATCAGTTTATAATATCAGACCTGCAGTCATGCAAATTTTCTCTCAATGCTTACGAATCTTGGTACACGTTAAGCGCATTTTGGGATATATTTTAAAACGGTCAAACCAAAAATCCCAGAAAATCGCCCATTCATTGTAGAGGAATCTAAATTTACTCTTTCCTCGTTAATGGTGCAAATGAAGACAGTCTGTCCATACAGTAGACACCGCAGTCATCTTCCTGCGAGCGATTGGCTTGCCATTTCCTCAAAACTTAAATAATCGTCCTGCTATTATTTTCAGAAACGATTTGAACCCTGAAGTATCTGCGTGTTGCTCTGTCATTTAGTAGCATGACCGTCATCGACCTCCCCACGAAATCAGCCCCGTGTATCCCGTGAACGCGGCAGCCCCCAAAACCACTCCACCCTCATTGTTCAGTGCTGCTCAAAATGCTCACAAGAGCGTTATTAAGACCTAAATAGTTTAAGAACTGAACCCTGCCCCTATAATCGTACGTAATCATGAGTAAAGGTAGAACCGGATCTATACCAGTAAATCCCCACCACTGCGCCGCGACTGCCAAGCAATTAGACAAGACGAGAGTAACTTAAATGTATCAGTTTCCTAGTAGATAGCCAAACTTCAGCCGAACCTCTGTATTCCAAGGGAAATGCATATGGCGAACATGCTGTTTGATGTCTTATTTTAGGATCGCTACACAAGTGAACCAATATAAGCACGAATTTCACAGAGGAATGCTGCGAAGCAGTCATACTTGAGTCTTAACAAACTCCTTCCTTACATATATCGATCCGTTTGAAGTTCGTGAAACGATACTTCCGCCGGCTACAGGACATTTGTAAGTCCCAGGACGACCTTGACCGCGGTTAATTCAGGGTCACCATTCGAGAGAAGGAGAGTGAGAGAGATAGAAAGAGGGGGGTGGGGGTGAGAGAGTAGTCCTAAAGTTGGGCTCACCGGAGAGTGGCTATCTGGCTCAGGAGTTGCTCGTACTCCTCCTCGAGCTCACTGTGTAGTCCGCTTGATTTGATTGCCCGCTTCCTCTTCTCCTCCTCCAGCGTCTTTTGTAGTGTCACCATGTCAGAAGACTTCTCCTCGAGGTTAAGCTTTGCAAGGAGAGAAAAAGACTGTCTCACTTAACATAAAATGTGCATTGGAGTCACAGTCAGCTGAAACTTCTGTTTAAACAATCTACAGACGACGATTGATAAATCCAGGACTTTGGGTAATCTATCAGACTGCACTTAGGAGGACCGGATCTTCCCTAATCTACTGTCTAACATCTCAGCTGTGTGACAGACAAGATGCGCGAGAAATGATAGACAGCAAACTGCGGCGCTTTTAGCCAATCAGAATTGTACGAGGCGTTCGATGGAGGAATTTGCTTAACAGTCAGTGAGGAGCGCGTGTCAGTTGCACAAACCATTGGATGGCTGAATGAATTACAGGGAAGGTGAGGGTGGGTAGTGATTCTGATTTGGAAAACAATTTTAGGACGGATGACCACTTTGTTATTTGAGACCTTTTTTGAATGCAACTGCTACCAAGCTCCTGCATCTGCCCCTTAAATATAATCCCAGATTTTGATATGTTCGACAATTTACCGCTCTTCTTTCAGTGTTTTGGTGGTGAGACTTCCTGGTTTATCCCCTCTTTGTATAGCTTTCTCATTCTAGAGCATGTGTTGTGTCTAGAAGCTTTCAAACTAGGAAAATGGAAGGATTCGTCAATTACGGAACATGTCACAATTGAAATGGTGAGTTTTTAAAACAGATTGCACCAACAATACACGGTGCACAGCAGGCTTGAAGATGCCGATTGCTGAAACTACTTTAAGGTCTAAAAACTATATAACTGAACAACAATAGAAACTCGCGGTGGGCCATTAAGGCGATATACGGGCCGTTTAGAACCACTTCCCACGTTGTTTAAAAGTTATACTGAAGGAAACTATTTTTTACCTGAAGGTACGATTAAACAGATACGATAGGTAAAACTCAGACATTCTTTCCTAACAAAACCTTATTCGTGAGCCTCACCCATTGCTCACTATGAGCACTCTCCTCGTTCGCAACAAATCCAGCACTAATGCAGAGATACGTGGGGAGAAAAAAATACGACCCACTACCAGCAGAGGCTTGCTGGTAGCTCACCGCACTCAATTCAGTCGAAACTAGGATTTCCCAATCCCCTGGGTCTTGCGCTGGTTATCCGGGTGGTTAGAGGGTAGGACAAGAGGGTATGGGTCCCCCTTCATGCCCCCCATACTACACATGGCCTCGCGCTAAATTCCAGGGATTTCTATTCCCAGGCCCTAACTTTCATCCTAACCCTAACATTTACTCCAGCCTTAAACCACATAACCCTAACCCTAGTCATAAACCTCCTTGCCCTAACCCTAAATATGACCCTAAACCTAACCTTAACACTAACCCTAAGTCTAACTATCATTCTGACACCTCCGAAACTTAGCGCAAGACCACTTGCAGTCCGGAACGAGATCCATCTTACCACACCCAAAACGAATTTAGTGTCGAGGCAATCGTAAACTCTTCCACCTTTCTGACCGATGATGGCAACCCAGTGCCTATTCTTCTGAGAGAAGTACGTGTACTGTAGATACTTTGCAGAAAAATGTTTGCAGTGACCTTGCCGCAGTATATTCCCTGGCGCCGAGAAAACGTCAAATAAATCCCCTTCAAGAACTTTCTCAACTTCGTGAAGACCTTTTGAAACTTACTTCTGCTTTAAGCAGCGATTCGTCCAGCTTTTCTTTGCTCGCCGTAAGTTCTCTGATTGCATCGCAAGTCTCAGTTAGACGGACATGAAGTTTCGCTACCTGTTCCAGAACCTGTACAGCAAAAGTGAAAGGTAAATTTGGAAGCCGTTACCACTGCCTGCTTGCTTTCCAGCTCCGATAACTGTTTTTCCTTTTCTCCAATTCGCCCTCGAAGCGATGCTATAATATGACGTCCTTGGAGTTGTACCTGATGGAAAAAAGGCGGAAGTTACATGTCAGTATACGTAGTCTATAAGTAGTGCGTAGGATGTGCGGTTGCAGGGCTAGTGGTTGGATCTAGAAGTGGATAATTACAACAGCGAACACAAAGTCTGGAGGACCATTGCTTACATTAAAGGAATCTCTGAGACGGTTTCTCGACTGGCACAGCCCACCAAAGTAGGCATAACCCACCGAACCAAGGCGACATTTCGTCACCGTTTGGTGCAACATAAGGAGCAGTGGTTTACAACACAAATTGTCATGACGGGCACTAAAAAAATATGATGGGGAAACCGGGAAGAAATTGCAGGCCCACATACAAGAGCCTAAGTCAGCAACTCGAAAGCCAGACACAAACTCTTTACTTGCAACGCACATTGAAGAACAGGGTCATAATTTGATTTTCAGCGAGCTACCATCTTCGGCTGGGGCAACTCAAAGACGAATGGCTAACACTTGAGGCTTGATCTTCAGCTGCAAACTCCATCAACAGACATTTTTACTTCCCTGTAGCTTACAAGGGCTTACGTTCTTATGTGCATAAAGCTCAGGTGAGGATGGCCACATGGAGCCTAAGAAAACCGCGCAGGTACATCTCGATGACGAACTCACTCGACAGAAAAAACGAGCCACCAGACCTAACAACACCGGGAGAGGCTCAACCTCCGATCGAGGCTGGGACGCACAACGCATGCAGCTAGAGGGCCCGCAAAATATCCTTCAAGGGACCAAGGCAGCTTATGGAAAAAAATTGGCCAGGCTGAGGCCGAAAAGCAGATCACGGTACGCCATTCTCAAGTTTCACTTCTAACTCTAGCGATCGGTTGGAAATGGCTGGAGGAGGAATTGGGGCAAAGCACTTATGAAGCGAATTATCCGGTTCGGGTCCAACTTCGACAGAAGACCTCGATAAACCTTCCCGGCAAATAGCCCCATGTTGAAGTTACGCGTGTCTACGTGTGCTCCACAGCATCGTGGTGCAGGGACGGTGACTTGCTATGGCTTATAATGAGAGCAGACTTACGATGCACCTACTTCATTATCTGCTCCCCTCCCTCCACATGGGCCCGGTGTCGAGACAGAATCAAGAAGACTGGAGATAGGAGAGAGCGCAGGCCCACGCACTGTGGTTCACCACAAACAAGGACACAACAAGAAAGGAGGGACAGCTTGAATCCCAGCTGAATGGGAGTACCATAATGGCCACATAAAGAAGGAGTCGTTGCAGTCCGACTCTCAATCCGGGTATCGAGTTATCCTGTCAGCTGGCAGCCTTTCAAGCCACAGCTTTTAGCGCGTCAGAAAATGCGCTGAGCCGTCGACCTCACTCCCTCCCCCACCCCCACAATCAGACCACTGTCCGAGCCGGACAGCTGTCTGATGCGGAGTGCGCACAGTGACTGACAGGGCTGGAAAACCCGTCTGCGTCCCCCCCCCGTCTGCCCCCCTTGACACCCACACCAGGGTTAACAAAACCAGAGGCAAGAAGGGGTCGTCCCCGTTTGACTCCCAGTCCACTGGTCAGTCCCTCTACGTACAATATACACTCGGCTGACGGCGTGGGCTGATGAAAGGCTTCAGTTTGCAGCCGTCCGAGCCACGGTTTTTAGTAAACTTTGATATTCGCACGTGCATAATCTTGAACTGAGGGACTTATGTGATGATGGTGGGGGTGATGTGCGTGTGTGCGTTGGTTGAGGTAGGGTGCGTTGATGCGATCTAGCCTACGGTGGTTTACCCCAGGTTATCATGGAGACGCATGTGACCGAATAGCCCATGTGGTGTGTAACTGTGCGAGGGCAGTGTGAGATGTGGAGTCGGGCGCGGCAACTGTATGTCAGTACCCTAGGCACTGTCTCGTCATTCTCTGTGGGATGGATTCGTAGGTGACCGACCAGGCCGATGCGTGATGTGAAGGTGCGGTTGCAGTGTGATCAGGTTGGGACCGAGTCCACATCACTGATGTTGCCGGTGGTGAGGTTGATGTTTGACGGTGCATCATGAGTTTTTGGATTTATGGTGGAGACAGGAACCGTAGCAGCAGATGTTGAGGCGAAGACGCTGGTGGAGGATGACGACAGGGGATCGGGAGCACCGTTCGGGTTGTTTATTGACTTGTGTGGATGGGGAGGCATCATTTTGTGCCACCCGGGTTCTGCAGTTGGTCGGAAGATGTCCATTAGGACTGATTTGTGCCCGGAATGTTCGCTGACACCGCGGGCATGTTGGGGGCGGTTGAGTGTTGGCGTTGCCCCCGTCTCGCCACCTCATGTAGTTTCGGATAAAAATACATTGGGTGCTTGCAAAGCCAGTTGGCAACTTGAACATCTGAACTTATGCTGAAATGGCTGCTAAGGGCGAAACATAAGGTATCCAAGAGTGGAATTATGAGGCACCTGGTGGAAACTGGTCCAACGCTGGACCCCGTGACTACATTTAAGGTCGTATTTCGGACGACAACCGGGTGTTTCCTGCACTTTACAGAGACCATTGCAATACGGAGGATATGACTAGAACTCCGTAAGCAGATGGATCACGTGATTATTCCCGCACTGACGGAAAAGATCGATGATGGACGTAACCCTGTTCCCTCTCCTGTCCTCTCACTTCCTCCTACACGACTGACTGCTCGCCCACGCTTTGCAGATTTGAGCACGCTCGACAACTTTTCAGTGTAACCCGAAGTCGCTTGCATAGATAACTCCCCTTCTCCTTCCTCTCTCACTATGCGCACCCGCATATCAGACCACTAGTCAAAGTGTTATTTACCTATCACGTTCAGACCCTGTAGGTCGATGTTTAATTGAACAGTTTATACTGTCTTCTTAATACGCAATTGCCACACAGAGGTCATGAAATTGCATGACGTTATTAGAGTCCGCATTTTTTGTCGTCTTTGCCTTTTAAAGTTATTAGCCATCATTGGTTAGTCAAAACCAGTCTGAGGTTCAGGGAACCTGGTATTTGAACTCAGATTCTTTGTCCCTGTAAACCTGGGTTTGGTTATGACAGGCTGATGACGATTTATAAGCCAGAAATATCAATCCCAGTCTCCCAGTCACTTCTGATTCCCGTATTACTACCGGGTCTTTTCTTCTTTAAGCAACAAAGATAGCAAAACTAGGATTAGCTTTAAAAAAATATGCTTTATTAATTGTTGATCTCTTTTTTGCATAAAAGTTTATAGTACGGGCGGAGCACCGTCACTTGCTTTACCGCATGCAAAATCGCAAAGCGGAAAATAAAGTATGTATAAGTAGTACCCGCGACATGCTCTCAATTTTCTGGGTCATGCTGTCGGATAATTATACCAAGGCAACAGAAGGGCCGCTGCGGGAGTCTTTATGAAGTATTTTAAATAATAATAATAAGTTCATGTTGTGGTAAATATTCTATGATAGAAAAGCGGCTAGGAACAAGCAGGGAGGATCAGAACGGTCTACAAGTAAGCATAACGACGACTTTGTTCCTCGAATGCAGGACAAAATAATCACGCTTCCATTATGACCGGGTACAGAGAGAATTATCGGCCCTCGTTTGCAAGAGACAACAGCACAGCCGCTGGTAATTAAAACAGTATTTAGAGAAGGTTGCCTATCTATCCAGGAGTACGTTTACCACTGACTCTCTTTCAATTGGGTCACATTTTTAGACCGGAAACCGGACAGTCATATTTCGAAAGAACTTCTCCAAGGAAACACGGCTTAACTTCGAACATTCACAAAGGGGTAAACGTCTGATAGTTGGGACACCCATCAAATTCGACGAGCTGCTAATCCGCCGGTTAACAATGAACACGAGTATGGCAAGACGGTTGTCAACGTCGCGGCGGATGTTTTCGGTGATAATAACATTCACCGACATCATAATTTGCAGTATAATGCAAGCAAAGTGGGATTTAAATAAGGCCTGTGATTATGATTGGCTTATTTAGACAACAATCAACCCTAAATTCCTACGGGCTGCGGACCATATTCGTTCCTGCCAACTGTTCCAAGCTCAGTCACTCTAAAAATATTTTCAAACTTGTCAAGTTACTCTGGTGAAAGACGAGGAAGTAGCTGTCAATGCCGGGAAAGTTTGCTTTCGGTCTTGACAACCGCATAGGCCAATCCATAGAAGAAAATTTCAGCGTTTCTATGTCTGATGTACTTGTTGCAATAGTGCATATAAAGGGGCAACCAATTAAGTAGTATTATTTTACACTTGCTATTATTTTTCCTTATTTTTGTCGTTTTGTGAAACCCCCTTTGTTATGCGCTAATGTTTTAAATTTTACCAGTGTGCTGTATGACGAAACCGTTTACGAAATTTCCTGTTTTCTTTGGAATGTTTTATTTCGCTGTTCGTAGATCCTCAGTGGACGGGATTTTCTTGAGTTTCATCATTTAATATTTACCGTTTCCAAATGACATAGCAGGACCTTCATAGAATTCCCTTTTAGAAAACTGAACTAGAAGACGCTGTTACTGGTTCCTTCGAGGGACGTAAAAAACCAATTATGAATTAAGGCACATAAGTAGAAAAACTTTGATCTGTCCGTCATACCTCGGACGTAACAAGATCACACTCCTGTTTTATCTTCGATTCCATTTCCTCATAGAGATCATGAATCTGTCGTTCATGAGAGGCCTTTTGCCTAAAAAAATAAAATAAAAAATGCCCTCTAAATTAAGCAAACAGCCATAAATAATTTAATACGTGGCTAAAGTGGGTGCAGTCTGCGTTTAGTGGATGGCGTTATATTTTTTTAAATAACCAAAGTAATATAAGAGAAGCAATCGGAGATCACAGTCACATTTGAACGCGATAGGTTGAATGCCCAAAGAAACCCGAGTAACAGCAGAGAGCATAAACAACAGAAGGGACAAATTTGTCAGCCTCGTTCATTTGCACTGCGCCGTGGTTGTGTGTGCATGTTAGCAAACGGCAGCTCTCACTTAAGAGGGAACTATGATCCTCGGCTCCTTCTCAATGTACCTCCTCTACTGCAAACGATTTCTGAGCCTGCGGCTATCAGGGTGCGTTAAGCGCCATGGTTTGGAAATTTGCCAACTGGTGATTGCCCTCAGACCTCGCAGTTAGCCCAATGTATGCTTGTTTGGATTGGCCGACTGGTGGTCTGAGAGTCAAACTGCAATGGTTCCTACTTAGCTTAACCTCTGGCTTTTCAAGCATGTGGGTTGTGAGCCACTCACCTCATTTTGTGTAAAATCCTGGTGCTTGTATTTGGGCAGCCGGGTCTTGTATGTGGCACGCGCGGACGAAGTCGCTAGCTGTGTCAGCCACTGCGCCCATTCCCTGCTCCAGTGCCCTGACCGGCTCGGACGGTGTTCTGATTGTGGGGGTGGGGGAGAGAGTGAGGTTGACGGCTCAGCGCATTTTCCACACTATATACACTTTGAAGCGCTCGAAGCTATCACTGTGCACTAAAAGCCGTGGCTCGGAAGGCTGCCAGCTGACGGTATAACTCGAACCGTGCGGTCAGCCTGGTGTGTGCTTGTGCGGAATGGCTGACTGCCGGACTGAGAGTGAGGCTTCAACGGCTCCTTGTTAATGTGGCCTTTATGGCACTCACACTAGGGGGGATCCGAGCCGGGTGTTATGGCACGCTCAGGGGCGACTCCAACTGCGCCAGCCATCTGCGCCATCTCCCGTCTCTGGTCTTCCTTGCTTGATCGTGATACTGGGTCCAGGTGCGGGAGGGACAGAGAGTGTGATAGATGCAGCGCAAGTCTACTCTCACCGTAATCTAAGTCACACGCAAGTTAGCGTCCCTGCGCCATCTTACTTTGGGCAGGGGGTTGACCTCGTCGGATACGACAGTCGAACTGTCGGTGTTCAGGGAGATTCAATAAATACACCCCTGAACCACATGAATCCCAGGAATACGAGACCCATCTCTGGGTCCGGCCGCGGACTAGCGGGCCGGTCCACAAGTAGCACCTATTAGAATAGGTTTCATTGAAGATTAACTGCGAAGTAAGTCGGCCTCAAACGTAGATGACTAAGTAGCAGTTGACGGTGTGGCGGAATTTTCTTCAGTTATAACTCAACACTGATCTGGCAAACCGTTTGGCTCGAAAAAAGCTATAAAGATTAAGCTATAAAAGTATTGGGATCTTGTGAAGGTTTTCTGCGGAGGAATGGATGGGATTTCCACCTCCGAATTCACCTACTGCAGAAACCTAGCTTTCCACCAAACCGTCCATCGCCATCGGCCAGCCGAAGGTCTGTGGTCAACAGGCCCCAGTTTACAGGCCGGCCGCACCAAAAGCAGCATTCTCGCCCTCCTTCCCCCCCTCCAATAAAAACCTCCGGTAGAAAACAAGGTCTCGACAATAGACTGGAAACTGACGCTGCTGTCAGTGAAGCTTCGGATCATCCGGCATAGCTGGAGCAAACTGGCCTTTGACGGCTGGCACGTTTATTTAAATCCGTCAAAAGTTAGCGCAAAACCTCATCGCTTCCCTCCTCAAAAGGTTCCGATTCGTCACAATAGGAGTAGAACATCAGGCAGACAAAGGGTGGAGTGACAATACACAAGGCAGTAGCACAGACAGGGACGTGTCAGGTTTCAATAAACACCAATAAAGTTATGGCAAGGGTCAATTTAAGGATCACAGCTATGCATAGTTGTGAATTAGAGTTGGGGTTATGACTAAGATTTAATTTCAGGTTGGGCTTAGGGTAACCTTACCACATTCTTGAGGAGTATTTACTGAAATCTGGATACATAGACATGTTGTGCATCCCGTTCTGCGCTGTCCTCTATGGGTCAGAAAAAGTTGAATAAAATTGTCGACGCAAAAAATATACAAGAGGCTGACCATAACAATGTCCTGCCCAGTTCTGCTTTATGCCATGTTCTAGTTACACCTACTTGAATGTCCGATTGAATGTCTCTATTTACCTACCAGGAGGCGCTAGGAAGCGTGATTTGGAGGGTGAATAAAGGACGGGACGATCCAGTCTCACTCAAGGCCACAGACAATGCCCAAACGGTCATTTTTTAGCCGATCCCCGAAGAGAAATCAGCAAGTATTTCAGTTAATCTGTGTACCAAGTAGCTTTGAAATTCCACAAGGTGAAATCAGAGGCCTTGTTCAAGTACTGACATTGTTTAGCGATTTAAAGTATTGGATATCATAAAATCGTAACTTGGGCAATAAAATAACAATTTTTGCCTGATCAATATTGCGAAAATCAATTGACATCGAAACTATACCGACAAAAGCAGCAGGGTTTACTACGGTTTTACTCCGTTTGTGACAAATAAATACAAGAAATCCTGGTATAAAACCAATATGCAATGACTTATAAAATTATCTAACAGTATGCTGACTGTTTATTAAACACGGAAGCCTATTTTAGCAATGGCTTTGGCTGACAAGAAATAAATAGAAGTCCTCAAGGGTTTCGTAGTTAAATCTTACCTTACGCCCTGATAAAAATAGCGCATCATTCTTTCAAGAAAAGTCAGCGAATCACGAGAAGATAAACACACCTACCTTGTTTACTTTCCGAGGAAACTAATGCTCGATCAGGAAGCAACTCCTTCTGAATCAAGTCTTTTTAGGCTCGGTCCGAAAGCCAATATAAAAATTTGAGCTGAAATTCATCAATCACAGCGATATAACCACGTAATTGTCACAATCTGCCAGCAGGCAGTCAGAAGTTTACGCATGCTTAATTATTTACCACACAGACAGCAAAATTACTAGTTGAAAACCCAGGCACGCGGATTTCACCGACCTTACGGTGCTGAACAATGCAGCTGTGAGTTGGTGGGCTTGTTAGCACTTCCAATGTATTTTGGGGCTTTGCTACACATTATTTCTGCTCGCTATGCGACTGCCAGAGAGGATCCTAAATTGAGCTCCAATGCTCCACGGGACGATCATCTACTGGAAACCAACAAATGAACAACGCTACCCTAGTAGTTAATATTCCCGATCGCAACCGACAGCACAATGGACCCATGGCTCAGTTGTGAAACACTGGACTCAACGATCAATGAACAAGGAATCAGGGTTCAAATCAGAGATGGGCCAAACCTGAGGTTGTGGCATGTGGCTAGCTGGCAACTACGACGATAACGACGACCGAAGAGCCGGGAATGGCCATCCTAGTCTCCCTTGTCTTTGTCGATAGTCCCTGCTGAATCATCACTGGTTGCTATGCGAGGGCCTGCGAGAGTGCCAGCTTTAGTTATATTACGCAATAGAACCCGTATATCCCTACCATAATTAGATCTGTGGAGTGCTATTATACGTTAGTATTTGTAGCACCTAGTGAATCTGATAAGTCAACCCCCATCTGCAGAAAAGCTTTAATTACTGGGTGAAGTGTGCCATTGGTCCTTTAATTCGCAGCGGGTCTTCCGTCTGTGACAGTTAACGTTGCTAGACTGCCTTCCGTAATCATCGCCAACATATAAAGGTTCTTCCCTTGTTTGTATGATAAGACGGGAAAAAAGTTCTGCGTTGATGGACTGGGAGTCCCTACTGGAGGTTTTACTGAATGAGGGCATCTAGAATACATCTCCACGGCCGGTAGGGAAACTTCCGAATTGGACAGTTCATTGCTACAGATTCAGGTTTCGAAAATGTTTCAAGGGTACTCACGATTCCATCTGAAGTTGCAAAGCTTGTACTTCAGCCTCCTGCGTCTGAATGGCATTTTCGACGGCAACCATTAGCTTCGCCACCTCCTCTACCAGCTGCGGTGCCTGGTTCTCGAGATTTGAGACGAATGTCCTACAAGGGAAAGAACCGCAGGCCATGAAAAGACACGGGAAGCCCTCCACATAAAGTCAGTAAGTAGTGAAAATGATGAAACCCGAGTACCTGATATAGACGGTGAGCAGGAGAGGGCTTTCTAAATCTAGGCTAACTCACCAGCTAAAAAGATTTTTTCTCTCACAAAGACTACATACTAGAATTATCTGACTAAGTGATAACGGGCCTTTTCTGGGGAAAATCGGCGTTTTATTATGTCCAGGAGAGTTTGTGCGTTAATCAGAAAGTTGGATACCTACCAAGTTCACGCGCACATTTCCTTCAGAGAATGCAGTAATACAGGGCACCCAAACACAATGACCTGACGAACTTTCCCATAAGTAAAGGATGTATATGAACTTGTCGAAAGCAACTGAAAAAGCAGAAGGTACAAGTAGCACACCAAACTACCCCTTTTACACCGTGCAGATACGGTTAGCTACCTTGATAGACAAAGGTGTTGTCTTCAAATCCCATGAGCCAATTGTGATGCAGTTTATTGTGGCCCAACTGGGAAATCCATCTCAACCCTTATACATGAATATCAGTCGGCGTTCGGGAGATGAAATTATATATCCCAGGTGGTCATGCACACGCTGGATACCAGAAATAAATTTATGTAGTAAAACACTCGGATTGCAGGCTTCTCTCAACTCAGGAAAGGCGGTGAATTCTTGGAAGCAATGCACTCAGAGGAGCATGCAAACATCGGCAGGACTAAGCAGTTAAAACGGTAAGCGAATTGTTGTGTGAAATCCTGGTGCTTGTGTTTGGGGGCCAGGTCGTGTGCGTAGTACACGTAGACGAGGTCACCAGCAGCTGCGCCCACTTCCGTATCAGGCAACTAACCGGCTCGGACAGCGGTTTGACTGTGTGGGTGGGGGAGAGAGTGAGGTCGAGAGTTCAGCGTATTTTCCTCACTATAAACAATCTGACGCGCTTGAAACTATCATGGTGCGCTAAAAGCCGTGACTTGGAAGGTTGCATACTGACGGGATAACTCGGACCGCGTGGTAAGCCCAATGTGTGTTTTGTGTGGAGTGGCTGACTGGCGGACTGAGAGTCAGGCTGCAATGGCTCCTTCTTAATGTGGCCTTTATGGCACTCCCACTTCGTGGGATCCGAGCCATGTGTGGTGGTACGCCCAGGGGCGACTCCGGCCGCGCCAGCCACCTGCGTCCTCTCCCGCCTCCGGTCTTCTTGACTCTGTCATGACACCGGGTTCAGGTGGGGGAGGAGGAGAGAGTGCGGTAGCTGCAGCGCAAGACTACTATCACTTACAACTTAATTTATGCGCAAGTCACCGTCCCTGCACCACCCTTCCGTGGAGTATACGGTGGACATCGTCAAAATCGACGGTCAAACTATCGTGAAGCGGAGACATCTTGTCCAACTATTAAAATTCAGCGGGTAAACGGCCAAAAGTTGGCTCAACCAGTGTACTCCAAGTAAAGTAATGTGGCGAACACAGCTGACTGCATCCCCCGAGGTCTGCATGGACATATACTCAACAGAGGTAATTATTTATCGTGGAAGCATGAACTTCAGTGAGAAGGGAGGTTGTTATAGCTCAGTCTGATAACTGTCTCAACTGTTTTGTCGACTTTCCAACGCGCCCAGCCTTGAAGACATTCTAACTATTGGAAAAACAGCGAACACTCATGACATCCGTGGGGGGGACTTACATCTCTTGAGAAAGTCTCGAATTCACCGCCATGGACACGAGTCGTGGTCTGAAGTGCGTCAACGGGGCGTCCACGGCAGCAGCAGCAGACGCATCAGCCGCAAAATCCTCCTCTTCCTCCTCTACAGAACTATTTGCAGCCACTTTCTCCTCACTCTCAGGGTGTGCAGTACAAAAGGCACCTAAAAGGGATTTCAAGGATTGTTATTTCTGATAAAATTATCACAGCGATCAGAATGAGTTGGTGGCGTGAGACAGTAAGTATAGACACGGGTAACTGATGATCGATCTGATACGTATTTTCGGTTTAATGTGAGTAAACTCACGGCCTCTGGTCGAAGTGTCGTAGCTCACGTGCTTGGAGCCTTGACTGTACTCAAACCTTGCTCATGCTGTCAGGTGTTCGAGTCACACCAAGTCCGCCATGATTTCCAAATTGGGTCAAAGGAATTTTTTAGTTTTCTCATAAACATAATATGTTTGCTAGGTAGCGTTTTAATGACATCGCCCTGCCATCCCGGTGTCAGTGCCTGGAACTGCCCACGTTACTGGAACTTCGTTCAAATCAATGTAACCACTGTTTCGTTTGACACAGAAAATTTCACAGCTTTCATTCTTTCAGGTTTCCAAATACCTCAGTAGTAAATGGTCATTGATGAGATCTCAACGGTGTGATCACTGGACCAAGTACGTTCCGAAATTTAAAGGATGTGGTCCCAGATTCTGGCCGGGATCCGGTGCTTCGGTTGGCAAACTTACTATAAGCATTAGAGACAAAAATGGAGGTTTTTGCAGGTGGTAGAGGATCCTTCGGTTCCATTCTGCTGTAAATAATGGTAGTCTGCGACGTGATGACCACGCCTACAGGGAGGTTCAGTTTGGTTCAGATCACTAGAGGGAAACTAGGTATGCAGCTCGGAACTTCCTATCTCTTGCACGCTGCGGAAATATAAGAAAATGTTGGAAAAGGAAACATCAAAATACCACCGAGGAACTTGCGTTCCTCGATGCTAATCTACACAAAAAAATAAGTTGGGACTATCCAGCACAAGGTATTTCGAAAGAAAACTCAGACAGGAAACGATATAAAATTTCACAATTTCGCTCACATAAATCTAGAGTTTGGTGGTTAGATTGTGACACATCTACTCTCCTGAAACTGTCGAAGCGGAGCTCTAGTAGGGGCAGAACACACTCCGCGAAAACGGTTATTCAGAGAGATTCATCCTCAGGAATATTAGGAGGCGTGTCACAAAGTCTGCCCTTACAAATGTAGCAAAGAAAGACTTATTTCTAAGAGTGTCTTTTCTAAAAGGCGACGTCTAAGGACAGCTACCACGATCGCATTCTCCGCGGGGAACTTGCGCGTTTTTTCGTAAACGTTAACTTCCTATGGTTGGGTTGTGGGGGGGTGTAAAGACCACATCAATGTGCAAGTATTCATTTACCTGCTCCTGTGGAACGGGATGTACTGGCAGTACGCGAACACATACCTGCCTAGATAGGTCAAGGGTGAAATCGATCGCGTTCAAGTTCACTTCTCGCACATGCAATCGAAACGAATCACCCAGTTGACGTCAAAGGATCCTTCCAGATTATCTACCGGGTCCCAGTAAACTACTTAAAGGCAGCGACTATTCGGTTAGTGAATCCAGCGCTCTGTTGTCAGGAGACTTTGCTACAGACAGTCCGTCTTCCCTGACCGACTCAATGTGGTGATCGCACGCCGCATTTCTACATACCCTCCTCACACCCTTCCCCGAATCTCTTCCTCCGAAAACATATATTGCAGCGCCTTCCAACTCCGGGAGCCAGGCCGCGCAAAAGGTCACCTGATCACGGTTCTCGCACCGCCTGATCGCCCGCACAGTCCCGTGACAGCCAAGCCAATCACAGGCGCCCACAAATTGCTATCGGTCCGTCAGCTGATCAGGGGGTTAGTAACTCGCTCACATGATTTTCGTTCACTCACGCCCACGTCAGGTGCGTGCGCGGGCCTAGGGCTTACCGCGCATCGGGGCCTCGGACCTGCTCTGAGTTTCTCTACAGGAGTAAACTACTTCTATTGGTGGCTTTCCCTTTCTCCTCAAAAAGGGCACTGGGCGTGATGATTGTAGGCCACTGAGTACATACAATGCCTAAACCCCCTACAATATAAATCCTGTTCATAGCTCACAAGTTTATTTTAAATGTAATTGAGCTGGTCTGGGGACGAATTACCGAAAATGGTAGGGATGCCTTGTCTGGCCGCCTAAACCGGACAGGAAAAACCCCGCCCACTTAAAGGAGGTGGTCTTACGGTAAATTTCAGCACGGCTAAATCTTAACGTTAACACTAACCCTAACACAAAACTGAATTGCAGCCTCTATGTGCACCCTTGCCCTACCCCAAGCCTAAAGCGTACAGTTTACACAAACCAAAACCTAAACCGTTAACACAACCCTTGCCATAACCCCAAATCTGGCCTTAACCCTTACCTTAAATCTAACCCTAAAATTAACCCTCACCTTAATACTAAACATAAGTTCCTTGGAATTTAGCGCAAAGACACAGATATTGTGGAAGGTTCCTTTTAGAGTGTCCTGTTTGGGTGGCCAACATGACCGGGAAAATCTTCACCCGCATTCTCCTCAATCGCCTCAACGGCCACCTGGAACAAGGACTCCTTCCGGAAAGCCAGTACGGTTTCCGCCGCCTTCGCCAGTTGCAGAAGAAGCGTCAGGAGGCGCGGACTCACTTCTAATCTACCTTTGTGGAGCTGTAGAAAGCTACCGACAAGGTTAATCGTGAAGGGCTGTAGAAGATCATGCAGAAATGCGGCTGTCCTGAGCGATTCACTCACATGATGCGTCAACTCCATGATGGCAAGATGACGCGCCTCACGGACAACGGAGCCGTCTCAGAGGCCTTTGTAGTGACCAATGGAGTGGATGCATTCCCACTCGCGTGTATCCACAGCCACCATCCACAACTTCTCTTCGCTGACGACTGCACACTCCAGGCAACGACAGAAGGGGACATGCAAAGGAGCACGGACCTCTTCGCTTCCGCTTGTGACAACTTCGGACTGTGCATCGACACGTAGAAAATGGTTTTGATGCATCAGCCGTCACTCAATGCCACCTACAACGCAGATTACATCAATGTCAACGACACTCAACTGAAGTCCGTGGATAAGTTCACCTACTTAGGCAGAAATCTCTCCCACAGCATCAAGATCGACGATAAGGTCGCTCACCGGATCCACAAAGCCGGCCAAACCTTCGGTCGCATACAGAACGTGTTCGGGAATAGTCACGGTTTCATATCAGCACCGAACTCAAGATGTACAAAGCTGTCATCTTTTCGACGCTGCTGTAGATAGCAGAGACCTGGACGGTCTACCAAAAGCATGCGCGGAAGTTCAACCACGTCCACCTCAGCTGCCTCCGTAGAATACTAAAGCTGAGATGGCAAGACAGGATGCCGGACGCAGAAGTGCGGGAATGAACAGGCCTCCTCAGAATCTACGCCCAGATGAAACAACTGCAACTGCGCTGGAGCAGCCACCTTGTGAGGATGGACGACGACAAACTACCCAAACGACTCTTTTATGGAGATATCGCTACAACAACCTGGAAATCACCATATACCTGAGAATATTACGGTCTCCTAGACCCCGTGGCTTGGAAGGTTGCCAATCTGACGCTTACACCAGACCACGCCGTCGGCCCAGTGTGAGTGTTTGTTGCGTGGCTGACCAGTGGACTAGGAGTCAAACGGTGATGGCTCCTCCTTATCCCCCTGCTTTAGCGAATCCTGATGTATGCGTTATGGGGCCAGGTAGTGCCATGGTGGGCGAAGACGGGTACGCTGACCCGTCAGTCAATGCATCCACTCTCACATCAGACAACTGACCGGCTTGGATGGCTGTCTGATTATAGGGGTGGGAGAGGGAGAATGAGGTCGACGGCTCAACGTATTTTCCTCACTATAAACAACCTGACACACTTCAAACTATCACGGTGCACTAAAAGCCGTGGCTTAGAAGGTTGCCAACTGACGGGATAACTCGGACCGCGTGGTCAGCCCAATGTGTGTTTTGTGTGGAGTGGCTGACTGGCGGACTGAGAGTCAGGCTGCAATGGCTCCTCCTTAATGTGGCCTTTATGACACTCCTACTCCGTGAGATCCAAGCCAGGTGTGGTGGTACGCCCAGGAGCGGCTCCGGCCACGCCAGCCACCTGCGCCCTCTCCCATCTCCGGTCTTCTTGACTCTGTCTTGACACCAGGTCCAGGTGGGGGAGTGGAACAGAGAGTAAGGTAGATGCACCGAAAATATATTCTCAGTGCAATCCAGCGCAAGTCACCGTCCCTGCACCACCCTGTTGTAGAGTATTCTGTGGAACTAGTCGAAAACTACCGTCGAAATAGTTGAGGTACATGTGTGCTATAGATAAAATAAGTACGATCTCAACGACAAGCAAACGCCTTTGGAAGTACGCTGCGTTTGAGATATTACCAAATTCAATAGACAAACGTTACTAAAACATTTAAAGTAGTATTGTAGCAATAATCAATTGTAAATATAAGGCATCAAGAAGGCAGCGATCGGGTGGCATTGTGGGCGTAAGGCAATACTGACCTATTTAAGTAGGTCAGGTGCGTTTACACATATTCACCTTAACTTCCACTACGCATAATTGTACATGTAGTGGAATAGGGGGGGACCGGAAGGACCTATACGAATTGGAGACCGCCTTCACTAAGCGTCTTAAAATGTCTCTGGACGCCGCTGGAAAGCGGTTACAGCGAACTGAATACCTTAGATCAGTTTCCAGGACCATCAAAATCCACGCCCCGACCTCCAAATAATTTTTGATTCATAAAATTGTACATATTTTTGCATTTCAAATTTTCCAAAATTTATAATAAACATTTTAAAAAAACCTCAATGGCATTTCCTTTGGTGCAGATTTATTTTTCACGTAATCGGACGAGGTTACTCTGCAGTCAAACAACTTATGCTTGGATGGGAATCGGATGTTGGAAGATTGGAAGGAAGTTCGTTATCAATACAGGTCGTAGGCAATAGACTTCAAAGAACATTACTGTTCTTTATAGTTATAGGTAGAGGGTGCTGCGCGATTAAACAAGTACAGTGTGGACGGGAAACTGCCGGTAATCTAATGAAAGGGCTATTACACAAAAGGAAGAGTTTGTTCGTTAAGTATGGTTTTCGTGGGTAAGGTGCCGCCGTATCTCAATATGTCGACATTAGTAATATATTGATAAAGTGGCCAAAGTCGATATTCTGTCGATATACCTATATCGACATGTCAATATTCACACTATATTGATGTCCATTTCTGCTTGCTATTAGAGTTTCCCCTTACAAGCTTCTATGGATACAGACATAGCAGCAGCCTCAAACAAACTATTCCAAACTTCAATCACTCTGTTGCGGAAGAAGAACTGTCGTGTGTCCAGCCTGGCTCCAGCCACACGTGGTATGAGTGAATGATCCGGTAGGTTAGTTGTAGTTGCTAATTCAAAGAAGTTTCCAGGTAAAATGCAAAAGAAAGACTTCTTCAGGAAACAAACGTGAGACCTAGGCAGCAGGGACATTCGGACGCACGTGTGTCCGTGAGGGTGCTTATCAATTGGCTGCGGATCAGTGCGGAAACATTAATAATACAGGAGGGTGACCTTGATCCGAAAAAAAACGTATGTATGTATGACTTCGATCTCGGCAAAAAATGGGCGAATGATGTTGTAGTGGCGGACAGCTACAGACGCAATCCCTTCTCCTCCGCCAGCCAACACTCATCTCCTGTACAACAACAATAAACTCCAAACAGGACTGCGTGTTTATCAGCCCCTTCTTTATGAAAAGGTCAATGACAAGATCGTTCTTAATCACTTCGTTCTAACTAAACAACTGCTGGCCCACTGAGCTTACCTAAAAAGACAAGTAAAACTGGAATGACTCATTGGTCATCATCAGCTAGCTACACCCGGCCCCAAGTTTTGCCACCCAAATGCTCGAACTAACGCCCTGTTGGTCAAATGTCCAGAACCGTAACCACTGTGCCATGGGCTAGCTGACCTGTCGGTTGCAATCAGGTGTATTAACACTGGTAGAAGCGTGCTCACCGATTGCGTTAGAAGACATACTCGGGGAATCCTATGTAACAAATAAACGGAGGCTACGAATGGGATCACGATAAGATCGCTAATAACTTTCATCCTGGAGCGATAGCATGTCTGCAAGTTGAGGTGAGATCCCAGGATAATCGATGTTGGAGCACCAAATATGGAGCTGTGTTTGACTAGAAGATACCTTTGATGATTTTAGTCAATATTTCAAGGGTGTTGAAGTCCATTGTAGTCGATGTAAGCTAACAGGGACGGCTGGGGATGTAAAATTACATTGAAATAGTGTAACCTACGCACCCCGAGAACAGCGAATAATCTCGGTCATTAAATATCGTTCAGAAAAACAGCAAAAGCCTATAATGGTCTGCAGGCTGAAGACTCAATTCCCACACAAAAAGAGCATATCGCTCAGCGCAACAGAAAGAAATTAATTTCCATTTTTGCGGTTTTCGCGACGCTGTTTGTCACTGTGCATATCCTCCACCTCCTCCCTCCCAACTTATATTTTTCGGTCTGCCATTGTAAAAAAGCCTTTGGTACAAGATTCCTGAGGAGAAGGCGGATTAAGGACTACGGGAAAACAGTTCATATATTCGATATTCTCCAAAAGGAAGTAGGCTTCTGTAAAATAAGCCCAGAGGATGTTAAACACCGGAAGTTCTCTGCACGGTTTCTTCACAGGCTCTTTGAGAAACGGAGAGGCTAGGGAAAAAAGACTTTTCTCTCGTAGAACACGAATAGAGTGCTGTTAATAACATTCATACAACGGTTTGAGCATCGTTTTCGACGAGATTAACCATGGGTCTCACAATAGGGTGGGCGCAAGGACGGTGAATTGCGTCTGAAGTTGATTATAGTGGTAACAGGCATACAGTGTGCGACCTAAATCATGCAAAATGCTGAAATTTACGAAAGATTGCTAATCACTTGCAAGCCAGCATCAACGCATGTTAAAAAGCTTTGAAATATTAATAAAAAACCTTAAACGAATTTAAAATGTAAAGATAATGGGAAAAGTAATAGTATATTGTAGAGAGCTACTACGTTTTTGAAAAAAGGGACCAATTTGAAAAGTTTAAAAATCACTGTAAATGCGACAAATAAATTTACACATAATTGTCAGGTGCTAGCGTAAGCATATCAATTTTGTATATATTAAGGGAACTATCCTTGCATCAAATGTCTCTATAGGTTTTTCTGGTATTCGATTACAATTAATTCCAGATCGTACTTGAAATAATGGTGAATATTTCACGAGTTTCACTGGTTTCAATCGATTGACAATAATTTTAGATCCTGTTCTATGTGCTTATCAAAACCTTCGAAGTAAAATAGATCTTAAAAAATTTAAAAAAGTAGTAAGATGTTGGATATTCCTTCTAATGGAGCTAACAGCTTGCATCATATTTGTAGGGTCACCAAACATGAAAACCCATTGCCGAAAAAATAAAGGTCCACAACAAAAGTCAACAATTTATATGCATATGATCAATTAAAATCATTTTATTATTAGTCATTTCTTTGGAAATCAAGTTAAGTAGATACTTCGCTGTTGATTTTGTCTTTTTCCGAGGTTTAAAAATGTGAATCTTTTATCGGTTTTGTGACTTCCTTGAAAATAAGTGATATATTTTTGCTGAAAATGAAAGAACTCACTTTTCATTTTATATTGGAGCAGTTTTTTGTAACATTTTTGTACGTTAAGTTCCCGTTCTAAGACTGCGAATCCACAACAAAGTAGCCGAATATACATAGGAAGATTTTTCAAAAAATACTAATCTACTGTCCATTGTGTTTCTGAATTCAGGATAAGGGGAAACTATATTAGGTAAAAGTGTCTTATCATACGCTTCTAATTTAAAATATCTGTTTCTATAGTCCGTCTCCACAGTATCTTTTACGTATCTTTTACGGTATTCATTATCACCGTAGTAAAACAAAAATACTGGTAAAAAAGTTTATTCAAGCGGTTTTGTGGCAAAAACTTCAGCAATTTGCACAATATAAAGCCGAATTCATTTCTTGTTTCTGGAAGACAATGTGAGTCCTTACATTTGCCTTCACTTGAGGTTCATTGAATTAAAATCGAAATTTCCGATGCCAGTAGGGATTTATTTGAAAGCTTTCTTTTATTATTTTTCTTATATAGCACAATTCACAAAAACAATGGACTTTGTTTTGTGATGGTAAATAGCAAAGGAAATTTCTTGGATGTCCAGCAACCTCTGATTTCGCCAAATCTTGCCCCTTTTCCTTCAATATATAAGATTGAATATGCAGTGTCCTTTAGTCAAATGCAGATGCAGGTGACGGGCGCGGCATGAATCTTCGTCTAGGCGTGTCATCACACCTCCTCCCTGTGTGCGTGTAATTCGTCATGGGACCGCAGCTCCACAAACTGCTGTCGTGCCCTGAGCTGGATCCGTGTTGGTCTACCGCATCTACCGAGCGACCCGTTGTAGTGGGACAAACAGCCTACTCCTTAAGTCAAAAACTCTGCCTTGACAGCGAGAGTAAATCAAAATGTAAACTGACTGTTCATATAATTTTCTCGAACTGGGTAGCCTCGGGATTTTGCATATCGGCACGAGTTAAAAGTAAGGAAACAAGGAACTTCCAATTTGGCACCCCAAACCAAGTACACAGAGACCTTGACATTGGGCTCGGAGTGTGTCTGGACTGACTGTGAACAACCTAAGGAGCTTAAATAAGTAGACCACACTACCAACCCAGCCAAAGATGGGGTTGGTCATTCAGGTAAGGAGAAATTAATCTGCGGTATTCCGTGCGATGTAGTATATTGCGGTCAAATTAGCCAATCTGCCTCTACACACACATTCCTGAATATAAATAGGCTTTAAAGATGCAAGAACGCCTATCTCATTACCACCAGAGACAAAATTAGATAAGGGTAATGCGTTGCACAGGAAGTGCAGTATTTATAAGATGTAGTATTTGAGTGTGGCATTCAATGTGGGTGTCAAGTGAGACTCCTGAACGTCAGACTACTAAACCTTTTGTTTCAGCGAGCGTTTCTCCTTCTTCGCAACTATCTCCTGAAACTTGCCTCCTCGCTTCTATCGGCAAGTTACACGCGGACATACATTCTAGCGAATTGGGCATCAATCGACTTCCTAAGTTGTGAGCCACATACAAAAAAGGAAATATAAGATACGGTAGCCAATAAAAAAAGGCTGACTGCATACAGCGACAGCTTATTGGCAGAACCATCAGAGAAGCATTGATCTGGAGGTAACTTCAAAAAGGTAACTGCTCAGCACAGATTATATGGTCTGCCAACGACGAATAGGGGATCCGCAGTCAAAAATATTGTGGAATAAATTTTTCCACCTTTCAGCAGCGGTCCGTGAATTTAAATTACCTGAAAACTGAGGACACCACGGTCAAACAAACTCTCGACCGTTTTAACTGTGGGGATCCTTTAAATGTGTTTGCCGTTGTCTGTTCAAGTAACAAACAGGCCAGAAAATAAGGTTTTTTTGGCAAAATACTTACTCAGGGCTGATGTGAGTTCAGCAAGTGTGATGGCTCCGTCTTGGTTGGTATCCAGCATACGAAACAGTTCCCGCTGTTGCCCCGTGTCCATGCTCAGGAGAGCCGGATCCACTTGCCGCAGCAGCTCGGGCAAATCACTGACGGTAAGGACTCCCTCCGGATCCTCCTGCCTCGAGTATGCCCTGGCACAGGCAAGGAAGATATGCCTAGCACGTTTTTCTACCTCCGTCTCTTTGCTTGAAATCATCTCGTTTTTGAGCGGTCTATATGAATGGAAAAGCACTGATTGGTGGGTTTAGTCGAAAATAGCTGACGCGCCAAAATGAGTGCTGTAGGGTGGGTAGAAGCATGAGGTCGTGTGGACTGCATAGTCATCCGTGAAAAAATTGGATTATTTAAACATGGGGAACGTAAACAAGCACAGCAGAGGGTTGGAAACGACAGGGCAACGAGGCAATGGCTTTATGGTTAAGGCGTTTCACCTCAAACAAACTGGTCGAGAGTTCAAAATTCAGGGCATACACGTGTTGGGTTGGGCATGGTTGGCTGATGACGACTAATAAGTCCGAAATGGGCATTCCAGCGCCCGTTGTATTTGTCAATAAGGAAATTCTGCTTTCTTTTCCTCAGGTTTTAAAGATAGAAAATAATTCTGATCTTTAAGGCTTGGACAGCGTTGTTTCGGATTGTAAACTGTCCATCTTAAGTGAGGTTTACTATTGATAATAATCAGAATGATTATAATTCATCCCTTGTGAGAGCAAATTATCTTCAGTTATTGCAAGGACTCTAGAAGACGGGTTTACGACTTTGCTGAAGACTTCGGGTTCGTATAAACTGACTGACAAATACTCCTCCATTTTTGCCTAAAAGTCTTCACTTCGTTTGTCGTTCGAGTTCTGATACATGGACAATCGATTCGTTTAGGCATCCAATCAAGTGTAAGGGAAGGTTATTACGGCAAAATTGTATATGCTCCTCCTTCGAAAATTGGAATTTTGCCGAGGATGATAGGCATCTGTTATGAAAGCTCCAAGCATGCTTTTAACGTAACGAGATGCAATTCGATAGCCTAGGGTAGATATAACGGCAGGCTTCACGCACACTGATTTTGGTAAAATATTTTTTTGTTTCGACACTTGTTCAGACATGTTAATTGTTCTTGCGTTAAACTTTCGCGAATTGCACATTTTTCCCATTGTCTAGTTTCAAGCAAAACTTTGTGATCGTAATTCATGCGTATGAATTGGAAGATCGGCATGCCAAGAAATACAGTTAGAAGGTGAATAGGTTATTTGGGACAAAAATAGAAACTTTTATTAGTACATTTTCGACGCTGGTTTCCCAGCTTGCCGGCGGACTAGAGTAAATGTGCATTAAAAGGTCTGAAAACCGACCAAGACATCATTCTCCCCGCCGAAAAAGGAGGCTTAACTGCAATATTAAACAAATCAGACTAAAATCAAAAGATGCTGTCAATATTAGAAGATAACTCAACGTATAGGCCCCTTTCTACGGACCCTACCAAGGGACAGATCTAATGTATGGACAAAGTGCTGAAGCAAGGACAAAAAACTATTAGAGGAAATGGCAAAATCCCTAAGACAATCCGAACCATCTATCACCAGGATCTATGGATTGCCTAAAGTTCATAAACCTGAAGTCCCACCGCGACCGATAGTATCATTAATTGATGCACCAAATTACAAAATCGCTAAGTGGCTATTCCGACAACTGCACCCACTTACGAGAGATTGTGAAACTTCCATTGAGAACTCTATGGAGTTTCTAGAGAAATTCAGAGGAATCACATCTCCGCTGATGATACAATTGCCTCCTTTAATGTAGTTTCGTTGTTCATATCAATATCACAGAGGCAATCCTGAAGTCCTATGACACGGACATTGCTACAGTTGCCTTGCTTGAACTCATAGACGTTTGATTAGAAACCAATTTTTCGTTCGATCACAAATACTATAAACAAATAAAGGACCTCCAATGGGATCACCTTTATCTGGCTTTCTTGCCGACGCGACAATGCAGAAACTGGAATCTCTGGCCCTTCCATTTTTTAACCCTAAGTTGTGGGTACGATATACAGACGACACGTTTGTTGTAGTTAGAAAGGAACAACAAGAAATACCCCCAAAAACCAGTGCGGCAGTTACGATAGTGTCTTTAAAAAATGTTATCCGTTAAATGGAAAGTTTCCACTAAAGGGCGAAATAGACAAAAACCGAATTTCATAACATGCTTCTGATACTCTTGCAGAAAACTGCGAAGACATGCGTAAGTGATACATCTATCTGGCAGTTCATCTCTCAAACTCGGAACAGCACCTTCGCGCTTGATGTTTTGAGCTTTCTCCAACACAGTAATCAAAGAAAAGTGTTATGAATAATATTTCAAACTGAAGTTTTAAGATACATGAAAAGATCTAGTTTCATACATCTATGAGCCAGAAGCATGCTCGGGCTACCGGTGATGTGCATTTCAGTGTAACTATTTTTTTTTAACAAGCGTGAAATGCAAATGATTCCCCCGCATGAAATCCGTGCTTCTATTTTTGCACTTGGTTATCAACGTCGGAAAGTATGCTTATGGCAGTAGGTTAATCATATGCAGTTTACTACAGTACACTGCTTAAACAATCGACGTTTGGCTATCTGCCTCGAATATGATACACTGGTATGTGTGTTGAACTGACGTACTTGAATGCTAGCAGCATACATGATAACGTCGCAAAAAGAGAAAACGCAGTAATTTTAAATGGCAAAATAATAGCAATTTACTGGTAATGATAAGACACAACATTTAATCATAGTGACGCATGGTTATAAGGGCAAGATGCAATACTTAAACGATTCAGGTTTTAATAGAAACAGGTAGTGCAGCGGTGGGCAATTTAGTATGGGCTGGAATTATTTGGGGAGAGAGTTCCACTGGCACCGTTCTGCTAGACATTATGAGCAGTATTCAACAATGAAGTTGGAGTGGTTTTAGGGGCACTACGTCCGCGGGCCACAACGCAGTCTGGGGGGTTTACTCCAGGGAAGAGAGGGGGTGGCTATATTCCAGGCTAACCGGATTGACCTAAGTATTTCGTTTTGACCTTTGCATGTGCTTTGTCTACCGGAAAAAAGTCCTTTAAATACAAAGCATGGATAAAAGGCATCCAAGGCACACTACTCAATTTCTCACCTAAGGCCAGCTTTCCACCGAGTTCAGGTGAGGTGCGGGCGAATGCCTAGCTGTGCGCCAACTTGTTTGGGCAGTGCGACCTGAAGACATTCACTGTGTGGTCAATACACGAACACAGCGAGCAGGCGAACTGAACATGGTGGGGTTTTCGCCCCTTACCGGAGTGGTCCGTTTGACCTTTTTGCATGCACAGACAGGCACGAAATAGACCCATGCATTATCGAGTTGGTCGGTATGGCCTGGATTGGGGTGCGGCAGTATACGGTGTAATTATACGGCGACGCGGTGAAGTGCCATTCAATAAATTGGCTGGTGCTTTACTTGGTTGCACTGTGTTGCCTACCTTTTGTGCGCCCCGTCGCCTTTGTTGCTCACGTGACCTTAACTCGAACCCGAGCAGGACATAACAATGCCTACAAACCCCTTCGACTCTGCCCATGACGAGGGGACATACAGCGCAGGGGGGATTAGGAGAGTTTCATTTAATTGTCATGAGCTACAATGTAGATATCGGTAGAGCAGGTGGTTCGTAAATTTTTCGGGACAGACGGTGCATACGATTTATTCACAGTAGGACGTCGAATCGAATGTTCGAAAGCGCAGCAATATCACAATCAATAGAAAGACAGAGGGCAATTACATTCGAAGGTTCTTAGGATCTTCCTCTTAACAGCAGGGGGATCATTCGTTACTTATTTGCTTTCAACAGCGTGAGTGTGATCAGCTTCGCCAAACAGGAGATCAAATACCCTTGCAGGTTTCATGTTTCCCCCCCTGCTTGGGGGGAGGGGAGTTGATGAAAATTCTTTAGTTAACATATCCAGTGAAGTATCTTGACATAAGACTGATGTTCAAACAGCTGTTTTTTTTACCTCATAGGAGTCCATCTTTTCACCCGAGGTAAGGCTTACTTTAATTTCTCGTAGGTAGCAGAATTTGCTTTTTTAAAAAACGATAACCTGCTAGGTCACGTGAGTGTGGCGTTCAACGATCCATTCAAATAAAAGGAGAGAACTGAACTGCGTCGGCGGTTACGTAGTGCCGAAAAATCAATGGCCGTTCTCAAGTCTCTTCCCTCCCGATCGCGATTGCGGTCAATATTGGCACAGCGGTGTTGGACGGGACTGCAGATCGATCCGAAAACGCCTTCCTCACCGGCAGCCAGTCATTGTGGAATACTTATTGATCAAAATTGGGGGAATCTAATCTGCTAGAGCTAACATGGGGGACAGTGGTGGATCCAAACGCCTGCAGTTGTGGCATGCAATGGTACGTGTTTAGGCTCTAGGACAGTGCCTATGTTTAGAGTATGTTAAATCGATGAATATTGATGCACTAATAAGGACGACGGTTATGGCATTCAGTTCAAATATTCATGTTTACTTTCAGGAATAAGTTGAAAATGCCTGTTCCGAAGACTTGACTGCAAGTTTCCCGCACCACCTAATTAACAGGCTCGCTAGAAGGGGCAGTATCAGCTCCGACCGAGAACAGGAGTGACAAAAAGGACCATCGCCATCAAAAGGTCATATTTTCTTTTATTTAAGACTGATAAATGAAAATACATTTATTGCAGCGACAAGTATGAAAGTTTTTAATTTGAGAACACAGTTTCGATAAAGGGGTTAGGGAGCCCTGAGTGACATAGTGAAGTGAGATGTCGGTAGTAACAAAGTCTATAACTTCCTCCGCTTGCTGGCCTGGGATTTGTCAGTCGTTAGTCGACCGAGCTTCGTAGGTGAGGGATCAGTCTTCCTATTAGACGGGTAGTGTGGCGTATCATTCTTCTTATTGGATGGATTGTGTTCCGTATCAGTACCCTTATTGGCTGAACTGGGAGCGAATTTCCGGCAAGCATCGTAAGCAGCCTTCATCTTTACGAGATTGGCGGCCCTCATTTCCTGGTGATCAACAATTGGTACCGGATAGTCGACCCCGATGACACAGCCAGCCTTCTTTTGAACTGCCAGTGGAGCTGTCCAGGGCGCATATATGTACTGCTTGGGCATGTTTTTCAAACAGGGCAGAAAATGTCGGATGAATCTGAAACAAAAATGACCAAAAGGAATAGATAAGACGGGCGGCAAACTAACTCAAGAAATATGCGAAACTTTATGAGAAATGCTTAATAACCAGGAAAACGGCAAGAGCTGTTCACTTAAGCCCTCAGCTGAACAGTACAGCCCCTCCGTTACACGAGAAGGCATTAGAAGCATAACGATAAAAATATTTTACTTAGAAATAATAACTGTTCAAAACTAGTGAGTGCCAAAAAAACATGAAAAATTCACGCCAGGTTAATAATCTTGTCCCGTAAAAGTACATACTGAAGGTCCGTACAAACAACCGAATGAATAAAACAAAATAGGCGGTATGAAGTTAAAACTGTTTCTTTCTCCTAAGCATTGGATTACATATGCTTCAAGAATTTACAGAATCGGTATTAAGACAGTCAGTCAAATGTTTCAAGTTAACGAAAGTTTTCGCATTGATCTAACATGAATTTAATACATTTTTTCGATGATCTCTGGTTTGCGGTGCAACTGAATACCACGGAGGTCGGTATATTTGATTTCATGGTTAAGGACGCCGCAGAGTCAAATTTTACACGGGGTGACGTAACAGAGGCCGATCAGTGACCAAGAACTTGGAATAAAATTGAAATATTTTTTCTTCTATAGAACGTCATGGACCAATCAGGCCTGACGAGAGCACTGTGGTCACAGCCGATGCGGGACGCTGTCGGGCGCACGTTTATGGCATGTGTATATTCCCAACAGTTTGTAACTCTCAAAGATATCAAAGCGAGACAGTCATTGGAAGGCTTTACTTATGGATTGACGCAGAACGCCCTCTCTTTCGCAGATGACGATTTGGGTAATATTTACAGATTCAACTAAACATGAAACCTCGTCAACTAGGAAAATCGGCGTCTACAAAGAAGGTCTACGACGAATAAACACCCGATCAAGTAAAACATCTGTAATAAGTTGCCTCTTTAAAAAATGCTTCGTTATGGCCTTCCGCACAATGATGTTTATTTCCTTCATCTTTTTTCCAGAATTTTTTTAAAAAGACAAATACTTATATTTTTGTGCTGCAACGGGAAAACTCCCTTTCCTCTACGGCTTGCAACTGTTTTATTATTTTTATTCGATCCCGATTCCGAATTCGTAAGCGTAAACAACTTGCAGTTTGGTCAGGTAAAGAATAAATTGTTTCTTATACGACTGAAATCGTATCCCTTCCTTTTTTGAATTTAGCTGCCCTATACGCATCTATTTGGTGACAAGCCATATAAAGGCTACTTTTGAACACTTGCAAATGCCTGGAAATGACTGACGTGGTGGAACAAAAGATTGACTAATTACGTTAGTATGGTGTTTTAGGCTAGTAAGTAAAATATACAACGAAGGACATACCCCGGCCTAACCAACAATCAGTCATCATCCTTACACATGTTTTATAAAATCATAGTGGTTACTTATAAAGCGGTTAGTAGACATTGCATGTAGGCATACCCGGAAAGGCCCGTTTAGTTTAACTTACTTGCCCTCGGGATCCGTTTTGCGCCCGAAGCCCACTGGGCAGTAGACACGATAGTACTGATGGAAGAATGCACTGGCAGACAACCACATCCAATTGGCAGAATTCAGTGCCCAATCGGCATCCAAAAGGAGACTCTGAAATACGGCCGCGCCATCCGTCCACGACTGCCAGAGTTGGCCGCGAGTAAGGAAGCAGGCAACAGCGTGTCGAGCCAGATGGTGCATCCATCCGTGACGATTCAGCTGCGTCATAGCAGCATCAATGAAGGGGAAGCCGGTACGAGCCTCCGTCCAAGCTGCCAACAGCTTTGCACTGCGTTTCCACGGGATTTGTCGGCAGATGGGATTACCCTGCAGTGCAAAGATCAGCCCAAGTAGGTGGGAGACGAAGAGAGGAGAAAAGAAGTTCCGTGTTGGCAGATAGTAAATGCGAAGGGTTCAGTGGATAAAAAAAATGTACAATAGATGAAAATAAGTCCATGGATAGCTGACAGCTGCGAAGCAGTTGATCAAAGGGGACACAGTCATGCTGTCAACTTACGATTGGAAGAGTAAAGGCAGCAATTGCTAAAAGACCATAAAGGTTCACCGCTTAGTAAACGAAAAGCTCCATAAAAGTACAAGCAATGAGACCATAGTGGTGCTAAATACAGTATCGGATCAAGAAACTTGCTAACTTAAATCGGAGGATATGGTAATACCTCGAACATTCGCGAGGTTGCGTTCCAGAACCAATCGCAAATGATGGGTAAAAGTCACTTCTAGTGTTTATACCCTAAACATGACCCGAATCATGCTGCCAAAGCACCTCAATTTCGTTTCAAAGTTGGCTGCATGCATTATATTTCAAAAATAAATGGTTGTCAAAATACAGCACGGTATCTTCAAATGGGTAGTTGCCATATTAGCGCATTTACAGCTCAGGATAATAATGTGACCCCCTGATTAATTCAATAGCTGTTGTTTTATTGTGCACTCAGATTTAGGTAAAACTAGATAACGAATGGGATGGCAAATTTAGTGGCTGAGGTTTTCATTAAAATTTTCAGAAAGGTAAACTAGGTAAACCCCCAAGGTGACAGACGTCATATAACGAAGATACAAATCAATAAAATAAAGAGGCCACGTAGGTACTGTACGAAGACCGCACAGGTATTCAAGTAATTACGTAAATAAGAAGAGAGAAATAATAAGTTGTAAAAATACGTGGGCACTCAGAGTGAGATAAAACCAGGTAACGAATGGGACTGTAAAGTTAGCGGCTGACGTTTACATTGCCATTGTTAGAAAGGTAAACTAGTTAAACCCCCAAGGTCACAGACGTCATATAACGAAGGTAAAAATCAATAAAATAAAGAGGCCACGTAGGTACTGTACGGAGCCGAAAAGGACAAAATAAGCTAGTTTAGCCAATTTTGGCTTATTAGTAGTCGTCAGCTAGCCATACACAAAATCCTGCCCCCGGGGAGAATTGAACTCCCGACCCCTGGTTTACAAGACAAGTACTCTAACCAATGAGCTACGGAGGCACGGTTGGTGTCCATAGTTTAGTAATTAGACTAACGCCGCGTGCACACTTCGTCTGTGATTCTTCTCAAACGGCAGATTTTGCCAAAGAATGGATGTGAAAACCTAGTAACCGGCAACGAGCACAATTGATAGGTAGGCGTGTAATATAAGGACGGCAGCAATGTGAGTAAGACAGACTAAAGGATGGTAAATGACGGTAGCGCATTGGGACTGAAAAGAAATTGTTATGTCCTCCGTTCTCGTTTAAGTGAGCTGGTTTTTTGCCCCTGAATTAGACCGTATTACACTCCAACATATCCACGCCTACTGAACCCCAACCCCAATCATGATCCATTGAGTTCGTTGCCGGGTAGTGGGGTCGCAAGAAGGTTTGTTTCACAGATTTTCACCAAGTGCTTACCTGGTTTTTATTATTTTTTTCCGGCCAGTTTTGGCATTTACCTCACAGTTTTGCGCATGTGGAAAGCTGACTGGAAACTGAGTACGGTGCAATCTGTTTATGAAGCATGCAAGCAGGGAAGAACGTGCCGAACCAAACAAGAAGATCTCAATCAACCAGTGTATCTGGAGAAAACGACAAAACTCTTGATAATGTCGTCTGCAGGAAAGGCAGGTTATTAGCGAAATGTTTAACCTAGAAGTTGACCACAGATACCTAGGTCATTGAGCGTTCATTAGCACAATGCACTGCCACTGAGCCACAAGCCCATTACTCTGTCGGTTGTTATCTCTCAACGACCAAATAATACGGGTTCGAATTCAGGGCATCGAGACCTGGAGTTGAATATGCCTAGCTGACAACAGCTAATTAGTCAGAAATGACCATCCTAGTCACCTTTTGTTTATATTTCATTCTTTGAGAATGCATGGCGAATATAAGCTAAATGGGAAAATGAATGGCAAAAATTTCAATTTTTTTTCACAAACTGTGCGAAATGCCGGACATGGATAAGGGGCATGATGGTACGCGTAGGTGCAGGCAAAACACGGTACCAGTCCCGTGCCATTTATGGCACGCGCACTACGTGGGATCTGATTCAGGCTGCCCATTAACATGCACTGGGCACCGTCTCTGGTCTTATTGACTCTGTCTTGATCTCGGACAAGTGCGGAAAAAGGGAAGAGAGAGAGAGGGGTAGATGCACTGCAAGTCTTCTCTCAATAGAATCCAGCGCGAGTCACCGTCACTGCACAGCATACGGGGGACATCGTCAAAAACGAAGGTCGAACTATCAGCGATGGGGAATCTCTCCTAAGCTGTACTCAATGCGACCGCACATTCACCTCACGCATCGGCCTGGTCGGTCACTTGCGAATACATCGTACAGAGACCGGTGAGCCAGTGCCTGGAGCACCATCACACAGCAGAGATCGTCGCCTCCACTGCCCTCACTGTCCTCGCGCATTCACTCATCGCATGGGCCTATTCAGTCACATGCGCATCCAGGACAGCAGAATACACCACAATGCCGACAATACCGATACACCATGCACACCGTCCGCTCCTGCCATCCTTATCGCCACTGTCACTGCCACCCCCACTAACACAAATGACATCCCCCCAGCCTCTCCCGATTTCTCCTGCCCACGCTGCACCCGCAACTTCAACTCACGCATCGGCCTGGTCGTTCACCTGCGAATCCATCGCACGGAGGCTGGTGAACTAGTGCCTGGTGCTCAGACATACAGTTCGCGCGCCCGCTACCACTGCCCTCACTGCTCCTGCACCTTTAAATACCGCATGGGCCTAAGCCATATCAGCGCACACTACCTACACCAATACATAGACAACACTCTCATCATCCTCATCATCATCATCATCATCATCATCATCATCATCATCATCATCATCATCATCACATCATGTACCTGTGAATATCACGGTTTGCTAGAAATCGTAGCTTGGAAGGCCACCAATCTGACGCTTCCACCAGACCACGCCGTCGGCTCAGTGTATGGGCTGTGTGTGTCGAGTGGCTGACCAGTGGACTGGGAGTCAGACGGCGATGGCTGCTCCATATCCCCTGAGTTTGTGAATCCTGGTGTGTGCGTTATGGGGGCCAGGTCGTGCTGTGGCGCGCGAAGACGGGTACGCCGATCCGTCAGCCAATGCGCCCACTCCCACATCAGGAAACTGACCGGCTCAGACCGTGTCTGATGGTGGGGGTTGGGGAGAGAGTGAGGTCGACAGCTCAGCACATGTTCCTCACTATAAACAATCTGATGCGCTTGAAACTATCACGGTGCGCTAAAAGCCGTGGCTTGGAAGGTTGCCAACTGGCGGGATAACTCGGACCGCGTGGTTAGCCCAATGTGTGTTTTGTGTGGAGTGGTTGACTGGCGGACTGAGAGTCAGGCTGCAATGGCTCCTTCTTAATGTGGCCTTTATGGCACTCCCACTCTGTGGGATCCGAGCCAGGTGTGGTGGTACGCCCAGGGGCGGCTCCGGCCGCACCAACCACCTGCGCCCTCTCCCATCTCCGGTCTTCTTGACTGTGTCATGAGACCGGGCTCAGGTGGGGGAGGAGAAGAGTGTGCGGTAACGGTAACCGCCGCGGTTGAAAGGTTGCCAACTGACAATTACACTCAGACCTCGCAGTTAGTCCAATGTGTGTTGTGTGGAGTGGCTGACTGGTGGTCTGAGAGTCAGGCTGCGATGGCTCCTTCTTAACGTGACGTCTGGCTAGCTCACACATGTGAGATGTAAGCCGTTCAACCCCCTGTTGTGTGAAATCCTGGTGCTTGTGTTTGGGGGGCCAGGTTGTGTACGTAGTACACGTAGACGAGGTCACCAGCAGCTGCGCCCGCTTCCGCATCAGACAACTGACTGGCTCGGACGGTGGTCTGATTGTGGGGGTGGGGAGAGAGTGAGGTCGAGAGTTCAGCGTATTTTCCTCACTATAAACAATCTGAAGCGCTTGAAACTATCACGGTGCGCTAAAAGCCGTGGCTTGGAAGGTTGCCAACTGACGGGATAACTCGGACCGCGTGGTCAGCCCAATGTGTGTTTTGTGTGGAGTGGCTGACTGGCGGACTGAGAGTCAGGCTGCAATTGCTCCTTCTTAATGTTGTCTTCTTGACTCTGTTATGACTCCAGGCTCAGGTGGGAAGGAGGAGAGAGTGCGGTAGATGCAGCGCGGTCTTCTGGAATCTGTTATGACTCCAGACTCAGGTGGGAAGGAGGAGAGAGTGCGGTAGATGCAGCGCAAGTCATCGTCCCTGCGCCACCCTTCCGTGGAGCATACGGTGATGAAATCTAACGCAGTGGCTGACAAGGCTGGACGCCCCGTCTACGCGTGCCACACACTGTCTGGTTAGTCTATTATGTACCGACTAAACAGGGGACATGGTTCCCTGGTAAGTGAGCTGGGAATTTTCTTTCTTGTAACGATTCACTCGACATACCGGCCCAGGCAAAGTTAATCTTAAGTTTAATGTAGACGTTATACATGGTGCATGGTGGAGAGGCGTCATGTACGCGCGTGTTGTAAGGTAGACTCAGGGCGTGTTTGTGTGTGCAGTTAGACAATTTGGGATTATGGGTTCTAGATCGCGATGCTTTCGCAAAGACTTTGATGGATGCTCACGTGACCAAATATTCTGGGAGGGGAGATTAGGTGTGGGAGGAGGGAGTAACGGGCGTATGTTGACAGAACCAACTCTGCTTTTCCGGTCGCAGTGTGAAGGATTCGCAAATGACCAATAAGATCGATGTCTGGCTTGAATGTGTGGCCACGATAAAGCCCCACTAGTGGATGTGGCTCAGAATGTTGCCAACGGGCGGGTGACTGGAGCACTAGGAGTCCGGGTGCAATGGCATTTGAACCTGAATGAGATTCTAATCGTCCTAACAGTAGGCTAATAACTCTGAATGGGAGCCAGTAGTGAGAAGCACACGTAGACGGATCGTTGAGCTCTGTCAGAAACCGTGCCCGATCACACCTACGATCTTCTTGACTTTATCTTGACACCGAGCCCATGTGGGTGGGGAAAGGTGTGACAGCTGCTGAGAATGTCTGCTATCACTATAAAATAGTTTACTATACTATTGGAGTCGACATCTGGAATTATAAAATCAACATCTTGTGGCGTCGAAAATGGTGAAGGGTTAAACGAATGTCCCAGTATCTAACAGAACATAGTTGGAGGACATATTTTTTTTCGTGTTAACTTTAAAACTATTTCAAAGATTTGTAAACAGGCAGGTTCGCAGCAAGTAACCCAAATCATAAAAACGATCTGCCCTTTAACTTGACAAAGTCGTAATGCTTACTGTAGTTATCGCCTATGAGCAAAAGAGCATTCCTGCGGCTTACAAGGGTGTGAATAAAAAGTGTACTACCTAACAGAAGACTACTCAAACAAAATTCAGTAGCAAAGTCAATACACGTTAGGAGTTAAGCGAAGGCGCACTTTAAAGCCATTCACAATGACTACACAAATCCCAAGGACACAAGAAATGATATCGGCTGGGATGTTCTGTGGAAGCTAATTCGACAAAAGTTGCGGACACACACCTTCATGTCCGACGAAGCTTCATATAACCTAACATTACGTAATTATTTACCATGACAGTTCGACCGTTGATTTCGACGAGGTCCACCATATGCTCCACACCAGGTGGTGCAGGGACGGTGACTTGCGCGTGAATTAGTTTTAAGTGGAAGTAGCCTTGCGCTGCAGCTACCGCACTTTATCCTCCTCCCCCACCTGAGCCCGGTGTCAAGACAGAGTCAAGAAGACCGGAGTCGGGAGAGGACGCAGGTGGCTGGCGCGGCCGGAGCCGCTCCTGGGCGTACCACCAAACCTGGGTCCTCCGGCGTCCCCGTGTGTCTTCTGGTATATAAATGCCCATAAACGGGGCACGTGGTAGATGCGCTGCACCAACCTGGTGGTCAAATCAAGGTGCGGCAGGTGTTATCAGGGTTGAGCTCCCGTAGCAAATGCCGAATATGGGGGAAGCGTGGTGGCACGCGTAAGTATAGGGTCACGCTGCATCACCCACTTTTGCCATTTATAGTGCTCGCACTCCATTAGATCTGATTCAGGCGTGACGGCCAGGAGCGTCTCCAACCACGCCAGCCACCTGCGCCCGACTCCGCCTCCGGTCTTTTTGACACCTAGTATGTAACTGCCGTAACTGCAGCGAAAGTCTACTTTCAATCAAAACTAATCCACGCGCAAGTCACAGACCCTGCATCACCATTCTGTGCAGCATACAGTGGACTACGACGGTCGGACTGGCGGTATATGAACTCGAGTTCCATCCTACCTTGCTCCATTTCTGAGGACATTAATGCACGACCTGGCCGCACAGGCTTTTAGTTATCTTTCGAATATTACGCGGTTATACCGCAGTAGCTGGTAGATTTTAGCTCAAATACTCATATAAAAGTTCGAAGCGAGTCTGAAAAGGTCTCTTCCGAAGGACTTATTCCATGAATGCGCATCAAGTTCCTCGGAACTTAAGCAGACCAACCTACCATTCTGATGTGCCAGAAGCGAAATGAGAGGGCAAACCGCCCGTGACACAGCGGTGTTTTGCGCCAAATTCCAGGGGACTTTGTGCTAATTTTAACGTTATGTTAGGGTTTAGTTCACGGTTAGATCTAATGTTAGGGTTAAAGTTATGTTGAGGCTTAAGGTAGTGGGAACCGTAATGCTAGGAGTTAGAGTAGGTTTAAGGTTATGATCAGGGTCACCGTTAAGGTTTGCGTTAGGACTACTGTTAGGGTCAGAACTCGGTAATATTTACTCTTCCTGCAATTATGTGCAAGACCACCTTTATTACTTGGAGCTAGGCATTCCTACTTCCGTGCACCTTTTAGGAGGCATATAAATAATCCATTTTGGAGGCCACTGTCAAGGGCCAAAGTGATGGGGATGCCCGCCAAAAAGCAGCCATCATTCACAGCTGCATCGTTAAATGCAAAAACCGGGTAGAACCCGCGATTCATCTGGTGTGTTCTATACTATCATAAGGTGGGAGTGATTGGATGAAAGTTAGGATCACACACGCGTAAAAAACAACTTGGCCGTACGGTTGGGAGCTGTGACTCACAGAACAGGCAACGTCGCACCTGTCGGGTGGGAACAACCTATGCGCAGAGGGCGGTTAGCCAGCCCGCAAACAGAAGCTCCCCAAAACCACCTCTCCCCCCACCTGCCCCACCCTCCAGACTTCCAACGCCGGGTGCTGATTGGTTTGGAGGGACAAGAAATCGCTGTCCTGACACTCAGGTGCAACTGCTAACACTACAGTATACAGAAAAGCCACCAACACAAGGCAAATACTTTGCTTCAACGAAAACCATCCACAGTCGCACAAACTTAGCGCTGTTCGCGCGCTATTTGAAAGAGGTGAAACACATTACAGAACAAGAGCAGGCAAACGAGCTGAACCACTATGCTTGCATCTCACCATCAGAGACCGTTTATTGATCAAAGCAAACAACAAGTAAACAGACGGCGGTTAAAAACAGAAATCCGAAGCCTGCAGGCAAATTACTTAGAGGAAAGGAGTCATCGAGATCATTTCTCGACTGCGACGATATGCCGAACTAGGCATGGACCATAAACGTGGGGCCAAAATTTGCTGCCGTGCAATGCAGCCTAAGGATAAGATCGCACTGGAGATCAAAATTACGTCGTGAAAGCCGGGCGAAAATTGCAGATCCGCCTGAATGAGCGAAAACTGGCAACTCAGCGGCTACTGCCAAACTCTCGACTTGTAACGCACATCTGATGCACTGGTCATACAATTTACATCCAAGGAGTTACTAGCATAGACAGGACTACTCACACTCAAGAAGTGAATTTCATATACCTAATTCATTGTGAGACATTTGAGCACTCTCTGGTCTACAAAATACTGCGAAGTTACCGATAAATAGACCAGGACGAGGTGAGCACACAGAACTTAAGAAGGTAGATCAAATTCTGCTCGCCATGATTAAACTGACCTAAATCGAGGAGTGCACTAACAACGTAGGATGTAGAAAGCGGACAGGTATTTTACGGCCATTACCGGTCGCCAGTACGCCACAGGCCTGTCTTGAGCCTTCTGCGTCTGGCATGTTTGAATATACGCATGAAATCTATGACCGCCTACGCAGGATACAGAAAAAGGGATCACCCACAATACCTGTGAGTTTGTACCAAATTCTGGGAATATTTGGTTTAGGATTAGGGTTAGGTTGAAGCTTATGATAAAAGTCAGATTTGACATTGTGATCTGAATTATGGCAAGGGTTAAGTTTTTGGTTCGTTTTGACTGTAGGGTGCAGGTTTAGGGAAGGGCTGGGGTAAAAATTAAACTTACAGTTGAATATTGCTGTCAAAGACAAGGGGGACTGGAATATCAATTTCTGGCTTATTAGCCGTTGTTAGCCAGTCATGCCCAACCCCAGGGGCTCGAGAGTGTGCCTCAAGGCAGAGCCGGACGAATGACTTCCGTTAACGATCGGTGTCCGTTCATCAATATTTCCTATCTAAACCAGCAAGACAACGAACTCATGCCTCAATGGTTAGAGTGTTGGACTTCTGATCGACAGGCCGTTGGTTTAATCCTCGGGCGGTGCGCCATTTTGGGTTGCGTAGGACTGACTGACGATTGCTAATAAGTCATGGATGGCAATTTCGTTCTCCCTCGTATTTGTCGGCAATAATTATCTGTCAATTCCACTACTAGCCGTTGTGCGGCCGCTGGCGGGGATCGGGAGTGAGTTACAAGGCAGGACGGGACGAGTGAGTTCCGTTATCGATCGGTGAGCGTTCATCAACGAAGGCAGTAAAGTTACAGTTAAGTTTTATGTTAGCCCTAGCGTTGGGGTTAAGACACGGAAATATTTTTTTTCCTTCCTAAAATTAATCACAAGGCTATTTATGTTAAGTGGACGGGACGTTCCTATTTCTGCGTCCTGTTTGGCCGACCATACAATGCATCCCTACGTGTCATCTTACCTTAACGAACTTCCTATATATCATGTGTGGTGACTTCGGGCACAACATCAGCCCAACCGGCGGCTGAATAAAATCGCAAAAAATGAGGGCCACACGTCTTCTTTCATACTGCAGGAAGATAGCAAATCCACCAGGTAAAAAGGATCAAGGGGCGCGCTCAAGACCGAGCGCGTCCGACAGGCAGTTTGCGTTTCTGTTGAATTCCGCGCATTTGACAATAGTGAGTCGACCAAGCTCTCAGACACGTCAGCAGCATAATACATCACCTTCCTTCTCAAGGAAACCACTCCACTGTGCGCCCGCTGCCTCATTTACTTCTTGGCAAGATTGAAAACTCGGAAAGGGACGCCTGCCCTGTCGAATCTCAACCAGTCTTCACCCCTTCATCATTAGATCAAGTAAGTGCAATTCGCATACTCACCGCAAGTCCTTCCAGCCCAGGATTCGCTCTGAAGACATTAATTAAGACAGGGGAATAGGAACCCCAGTAGATCAAGTGGTTTTGGGTTCAATGCCAGGAAGATTATGGTTAAGGTTAGGTTTAGAGCTGGCTTAGAACACGGCAGTGGAATTTAGCGCAGGGGCAACTAAATTTCTCGAAACAGAGAGGAGATTCATATTTCCGTGTCTTCCGGGCACAGTTGATGCCTTTAGATGCCAAGATTAGAGCGAAATTTGTTGTCATGGGTAAACAAACTTTCCCTCTGCACGCATCGATAGTCGCCAGCCAGGAGCAGACACATGCCATTGCGAACGAATTTTTATGTTGCGAGGTGACAGTCGAGTACAGCAAAAGATAGGGATGCCTTGTATGGTCGCCGAAACAGGATACGGGGATAGGAAGGTGGCCGTAAGAAGTGGTCTTACGGTAAATTTCAGGAAGGATAAATACACCCACGTCTTAACCCTACCATGAAACTAAACTGTCGCCTTAATATTAATCCTAACCCTACGCTAAACCTTAACCCTACAGTTAACACAATGATAAACTTAACACTTCGCCTAATACTGAATCTAATTCTAACCCCAACCCTGACCTTAATTTCAAACTTAAGCCTAACCTTAACCCTCACCTTAACTCTAAACATTATTTCCTTGGAATTTAGCGCAAAGCCACATGTATTGTGGGCTGTCCCTTTTCCAGTGTCCTGTTTAGGCGGCCGTAAAAATAAACCTTGTCCAGCCAAAAATACAGAGAAATCTCCTAATTGTACAGCTTTGCGAACTACCTTACGCGCTCTGTTCTGAGACTGCAGACAACCTCTGCGGCCCTTCAAAGGCCGGGCAAAAAATGGATCGAAGCGAATACCAAATAACAGGAGAAAACCCACCTCCATTTTGTCATAATTCGGGGTGACGGAGGAAACGAGATAGAAGAACTCGCGCCACAAGAGCTGACCATGAAGAGACACTGGAGGTTGGGAGGCACTGGCGGGGGTCTTCACAGTTCTCCTGGCCTCTGTGAGGGCCCACCAGGCAGTGCGGACAGAGAGACACCCGTAGCGCAGGTAGGGACTGAGACCGGTAGTAGAAATCGGTAGACCTGTGGGCGCGGTGGCCGGTTTCGCAAAACCACGCACCCAGCTCGGTCGTTCAGTAACCTGGAATGTGAACAAGGTGAGGAATGAACATGCTGTGAAAAGTGGTTTTGACAAAAGTGGAGGCGGCTTTGTAAACGGATCAATTATCTAAGTATGACTGTTGCGTTATACACTAGAGAAGTGAAATGCTTACTTTTGTAAAAGATAGGAGGAAATAGAAGAGGAAGAAGGAGAAGAAGAAGAAGAAGAAGAAGAAGAAGAAGAAGAAGAAGAAGAAGAAGAAGAAGAAGGAGAAGAAGAAGAAGAAAAAGGAGGAGGAGGATAATAATAATGATAATAATAATAATAATAATAATAATAATAATAAGAAGAAGAAGAAGAAGAAGAAGAAGAAGAAGAAGAAGAAGAAGAAGAAGGAGGAGGAGGAGGAGGAGAAGAGGAAGATGAAAACGGTTACAATAAAATAGATTTCAATGGACCTTTTTAAATGAGAGCGTCAATCTCTTGCAGACATAGATACGGGTATCATTTGGTAAGTGAAGGGTTGAGGGCGAAAAAATATCAACGGAAAGACTCATTCGTGAGGGGTGCAGCAGCTGCATAGGCTGAAAAAACGAAGGACAGTAGAGGACTGGAAATTTCGATCATTTCAAGCGATGACGTGCACTGCTGTCGCACGAGGCGGGCCCAGCGGAGCAACAGCGTTTATTCGTTTATAGTGGGGCGGACTTGTGTGGCATCTATCACACCTTCAGGCGCAATGAAAGAAAAGTTTTACGCGTGTCAGACTACCATAAGAGGGCTGGGATTTCACGTATAATGGAATACCATAAAGGAAGCATTGAGAAGCCATTTCAGCCGATTTGAACCCTAGTAGCAAGCGTATATCGAGGCGATCTCGCTTTTTCGTTATAGGTATATCGAGTCTATGGCGGTTTTGTCCGGCGGATGTATATCGAGTCGATACCGAATTTTCGAGATACTCAAAACTGGTGACAGCTAACCGTGTAGCTAACCGTACGGGCGATTCCTCTACTTAGCTCAATACCGGCGCCCACCCTTAATCCATTCCTAGTAGCAGTTTGTTCCTGTCCATTTAGGTTTCAACCCTCGTATTATCGCTTAACTTTGAAAGACCAAAGTATAATTATCGTACCGAGCGACCTACGGCCTCGGTGCTGACTGGCGTGTCGATTTCAGCATCCTCCGGCTCCGCCGCGACTCCAAAAAGATTAGACGACACAGGACTTAGCGAAAAAAGGCCTGTGATTCTTCTACTCTTTTTTGCAGAGGACATATTGCTACTATCAAGCACACTACAGGACAACTGATCTGCCCTCCACCTTTTACGAACTTCCTCCTCGATTTCACTTAAAATTAGCTCAGGGTATCGCTTAATTCGTTGTCTTTGCGTTCTTTCAGACTCCTGTCTTGACAAAGTTATCAATAATGTAACAAATGCAGAGAGAAGAGAGATGTGTCACGTCACACGCACATGCCCTGGTGCGGCGCAAGCCTGCACCTACGCGTAGACACAAGGGACCTTTAAACACACTGGGCCACCGGAAGTTTAACTTGCGGGGTCCCCGTTGTTGCGCGTGGGCGCATGAGCCTACCGGCCAAATCTATAGTTCATCCGCCGAACCCAATGGTTACCATCACTGGTCGGAGTACCAGGGTTAGGTTACGTGCAAGTTCGATTCTAGCGAGAGAACAGGCACAGCATCGAACACACTCTCTCTCTCTCTTTCTATGCCAAATATCACAAGAGATGCTCAAACGACTGATTACGGTTTTGGTGGGATACTGACTGACCTAACATACAGCCGCGGTGTACCAGACCAAGGACATGGCTGGTTCCTACCCAATTTCCCACAAACTCCCGTGGACAGGGAGAAAAATGATGCTCACACCAAGATGATTTGATCAGCCAATAGATATGATTATCCGGTGTGTTCGCTATGCTCAGAGAAGCCGTACATGAGGGCTGGGTGAAGAGTTAGACCCTAGAAAAATAGCGTCCCCGGGGCACACCCCATACAACGCGCAGACCACTAATTAAGGACTTCACTGCTACCAATAGATCCACAGTTAGAGCCCGTATCACAGAAAAGTTTCTTTGAGCCCTAACGAGATTCAAAGCTAAACTTCAAGAATAAGACAACAGACTTCCAAAGTGATTGCGACCCTGCAAACAAACAAATCTAGGGAGATGTCGAAAATACAAAAATCGCCCAACCAAAACGTGTAGACGGTGCTGAATGAATTGGAGAACAATTGCTTAATGCTGAGAATGGAAAAATGCGAAAAGTCAAGTGAAAAATTTCCAGGGTGGGAGAAAGCGGAATCCCAACCCCCATGGTAAACCAATAGCTCACTGTTTACAGCCGTCACCTGAAGGTCGAAACAGTCCTATTGAAATCCCTTTCGAAAGCACGCTTTCAGCACCGAAAGTGACGAAACAAAGACGGCCTCATAGCGCGAGTCTGCGCTTCCACTTGTGCAAACTCTAAGACGATCGAGGAATAGAACTACTAAACATTTGCAGCACCGATCATATCGATAAAGATCCTCGGAGTTGGCCGAATTTTCCAAACCGGCAGTTCGTGTACTAAGACGTTTTATTCCGACGGGTATGGATACCTTGCTCATCCATTCTCGTTTAGAGTTCTGGGCGCTCTCGAACGTTCTGACCAAGGGCGTGCCAATCGCGGAGAGCGTTCTGGAACCGGCGCGCGTGGTCACGTGTTCTTTTCGCCTTCGGCCGCGACTCCATTGCAGTTCTCGTCTCCGTAAAATCAGGTGAGGGGACATCACCGCGAAATACCCACCCCTTTGTGCCTCGGGAGTAGTCGTAAGTGCAAAAGGTGGATACCGAAAAAGACGAAGCAGACCAAGATGGTCATTTTGATGTCATGCATCGCAGATTTGGAGGACCTGGAGTTCGAACCCGGTCTATTTTGCAATTGAGCGTTAAGTAGTCTGACGTTCTGTCGGTTGTGATAGGAAGAACGAGCCCTTAGGGCTCTGAACCTAATAAAACTCAATGACTAAAGAACTCGGATTCAAGACTTTGGTGCGAATAACCTGGGGCTAACTATAGCGAGCTAGCAACAGCTAGTAAGCCAGAAATGGTTATTCCAGACGCCGGTGTCTGTGCCAGTACTCTCCTTCTGCACGTAACTCTGGTCACTTTGCGAATGCTCATGAGACCGTTTGATGTCTAACCGACCGGTCGCGGGTTCGCGAATTAGGCACGAAAAACCTGGGACCGATATGGCTGACTGACGACAGCACTAGTGTCAAGGCTGATATTTATCGTTACCCAAGGTACCAAAAGCTGTTTTCACTTTTAGGCACATTGCTTAAAAAGCTTTCCGACAAATGTCTCACATGAAACTTCCAGCTCTCCACACGAGCGTAACTTGCAGGAAAGCGTCTCCGACAAAGCCCACATACACAGGGTTCAGGAGCATGTAAGAGATTTTCACCATATTGATACACAAAAGTCGGCCCATTCGATTGAAAGTGCGAGAGAATACGTATATTAGCTTAGCGTATGCTAGACAATAAGGTTAATAAGAGAGAGGCAAACGAGTTTCAGTGGAGTAAACCCGGGACTTCAATTCACATTGGGTGCACAAGCGCAGGAAAAATCCGAACCAGTCACACTTAGAGAGGGCGTTTCCTGTAGTAGAGGCTGGTCCTCACGCGCACCTGTGCGATGACCACTTCGAATACAGGGTGAGATGTGCGAATTGTTTACAAACTCGGTCGAGTCAAATTGCGTTCGCTGTTACGCCTGCTACAAATATGGCCAGCGTTCAGCTTAGGATTAATGTTAGGGGTTTATGGCTAGACATGAGATATATGTTTAGGATTCAGCTATCAAAGTTTTTAACTTCTATGACGTCCTTACTCGCGGCTATACTGATAGTCAAGCATAGAAATATATGTAGCATGGGCTAGGATCCGTTGGCCAACAGTACCAAACTAGTGCCTTACGTTTCCATCATTTATGCTCGTTAACAGCTCCTAATTTCTAGCCTTTTCAATCTCGCGCGCTCGCATTCTTATGCTTTATTTGTGAATTTAACCAAGCTTAACTGTAATTTTTACTTCCTTTTGTTTCCCGAAAACAGCTACCCGTCAGTTTCGCTTACTCCAATCAGAAAACCGGTATTACCATCATTCCCGTGGAGTTCTTGCCTGTCGCTTTCTCAATGGGACCACGTACCCGATCGTCAGCAAAACTTTTGTGAGAGAGAGGGGGGGAACTCACCATTCTGTGAAGTCGATCCAAGGCCTCAGCCTCTCCGCCTGGAAATAAGAGTTCCTGCGGTTCAGCCGTTGAGTCCGTCAAATCTTTCCCAACCCGGCTGTAGCAAATCGGACCGATGTCCATATCATCTACACTGGCAGGCGCGCCGAGACTACAGCGGAGATCGACAAAACTGCCCACTAAGCTCTCTAAGCCTGGACTCGACACGATCCCCTGGCCGGAATATTCCGCAAAGCTCGGCAACGGACGAGCTGGTCCTTGTGGTGCAACGCGGCGAGTTAGGGCGCAGAAGCTCTGGTACGTAAGCGGAATGCCCAACGCCTGAGAGACAGAAACTCCGCTGCCCTCCACTGCGGTTCTTGTCGGAGGCGGGACGTATTTGGAACGCAACCAGTCTAATGCCCACAGGGTGTGGCCGCTGTGCACGCTGACGCTGATATTGGATTGGGCAAGGAGGTCGCGCACCGCTGCGTCACGTGATCTGCCATAGGCATCGGTGTCCTCTTCGTAAGTGACGTGTTCGACGCCCCAGGCTCGGCAGGCCTTCGGCAGCACCTGGAGGCAAAAGGAAGATGAGATGAGAACAGAAATCCCAACGGTGAGTGGGTGAACTCAGAAACAGCATGCAAGGGCCTGCAGACTCTTGGAACAGAAAGGTCGCCTTGAGTCTTGAAAGCAGTTCAAATGCCTTACCGAGAGAGGAGATGTTCACAAAAGCAAGGCGTTAGGAGCCAGACAACGCCAACAAGTTTTAGCTAGTGCAGATTAGGTAGACGTTACATGCAATCAGGGGAGAATCAGGAAAATCGGTAGTTAAAGCTTTGTTCTCCATATCAGCTTTCTTCACCTTTATACACTCGTCTCCTCTGATGGTCTCCCTAGTCATCTATCTCTGTTCGTTTACTTGATCCTTCCCCACCACGATTTCGTCGTCTTCTTATTCTTCTTCCTCCATCTCCTCCGAAATGTTTCTGAGGCTGGCAAATTTGAGAGGTCCAAGGATATAATTTTAGAAAGAGAACGGCTCCATCGAAGTACAATTATTGACCTATACCAATGCAGATGAGAAACTCCGAGGCAAGGCACATTAGAGGCAATGTGACCGTACTTTTGACCTTCGGGGAATGACGAAAACAGGCCAGGGCAACTCAAGAACACAACGACTAACACTTGAGGAGTGATGTTTAGATGCCAATTACAGTAATAGGCATCTTGAAGTTCCTGTGGCGTACTAAGTCTTGTATCATTACGTACACAAAGACCAGGACAAGACGGTCACACAACCGAACAGACATGCAAAATAACGAACTTAGCTTCTGACGGGGGAGACAGCGAAAGAGCCACCAAACCGAACAATCACCACAGTTTTTGAATCACCCCTCTTTGCAGTGATGAATCTTAACGCACCCAGCCATGAAGATCACAGCCAAAAAAAGACGCAGGAAGGGAGAGAGAAGAGCAAAACTGATAAGCACAAAACCAAGTAGCTCGGCCGCCACTTTTGCTCATTTAGTGCTTTGAAAATTGGTAGGCAGATAAAGTTCTCCTAAGCATCAATATTTCAATAAATCTGTTCCAGTGAGCCCTTTCTCTTAAATGAGTATTCCTACACCAGTTGATGAACGCTCACCGATCGCTAACAGAGCTCACTTGTCCCGTTCTGCCCTGAGACGCACTCTCGAGCCCCGCCGGCAGCCACATAGAAGCTACTAGTAGTTGTATTACTACTAGTAGTATTAGTAGTGCTGGTATTATTAGCAGTAGTAGTATTAATATTACTAGTAGAATTAATAATAATAATAATAATAATAATAATAATAATAATAGTAGAAGTAGTAGAAGTAGTAGTAGTAGTAGTAGTAGTAGTAGTAGTAGTAGTAGTAGTAGTAGTAGTAGTAGTAGTAGTAGTAGTAGTAGTAGTAGTAGTAGTAGTAGTAGTAGTAGTAGTAGTAGTGACAGTTAGACCGTTGATTTCAACGAGGTTCACCGTATGCTCCACACCAGGTGGTGCGGGGACGGTGAATTGCGCGTGAATTAGTTTTAAGTGATAGAAACCTTACGCTGCAGCTACCGCACTCACTCCTCCTCCACCACCTGAGCCCGGTGTCAAGACAGAATCAAGAAGATCGGAGATGGGAAAGGGCGCATGTGGCTGGCGCGGCCGGAGCCGCCCCTGAGCGTTCCACCACACGTGGCTCAGATCCCACAGAGTGGGAGTGCCAATAGCAGTAGTAGCAAAGGCAGATGAACAATGCTGACAAAGACGAGGGAGACTGGAATGAAATTGCTGGCTCATTAGCCGTCAGCAGCCAGTCATACCCAACCACAGGTGGTGCCCCAGCCGAGGTCCAAACCCGTGACTTGTTGATCCAAAGTTCAATGATTGGACCATTGAGCCACGGGCTCGTTGTCCTTCCAGTTGAGATTTGGAATATTGACATTCGTTGATTAACGCTCACCAATCGCTAATGGCGGCCTTGGGGCTCGCTCTGGAGTCCCACCAGCCACCGGAAAAAAAACAGCCGAAGTTTCACGTAACTGCATCACCATCGGCCATCAGTGAATGAAACTCTCTAGGAAAGCGTCGACCATCGGAGTTCAGGAATACATCTGGCTAACACAAGATCGTTTGCAAAATGTTTGTCAGATTCTAAACCGTTTTACAGTGTTGTAGCCTTAAAATGCCAACCCGAGGCATGCAAAATTACGTACCAGCAAAAAGTTTCGTAGGTCACAAGATGAAGCCTTGAGAGAGAGAGAGAGAGCCGGAATTATCAGACAAGTTCTCCTAGTTTCAACTGCAAATCACGAACGAGCGGTCTATACGCGTGCAGTAAAGCCTGCAGATGATGATAGGGAAGACGTCTACGTTCATATATTTGACATGTCCTAGTCTTGCATTCCTTTATTACTTCGTCTAGGGCTGGCAAAGTGGCAGTTGGGGAACTGCACCATAGTCAGCAGCACCAGTCACAGCAACATTTCAAAAAGGAGCGTAATTAAAGCTCAACCGTCGCGAAAGACGACTGCCGCGACCGCGTGCCCCACGGGACGGATTTTTGTGAGCTAGTTTATGTTGATGACAAACTTGGGCAGCACCCACCGCATTCTCGTTCTCCCCCCCCCCGCACCCATCAAGCTCCCTCTGGCGAGAAAATGTAAAGACGACGGGAGGTGGCTGGCACAGCTAAACAACCCGTCAGCGTATGCCACACAAGAACCTGAAAGGGCGGCTCGAATCTGACATCAGTGAGAGGGCCATAAAAGGACCTATTGCAGCCCGGTTCCCAGCCCTGATAAGTCCGAGCCACCCCCTCAGTTGACAACCTTCCAAGTCATGGCCGGTTGAGGGTTAGGAGTTAGGCTACCAGTGTTATCGAATTCAATTATATCTTCAGTCGTGGCAACCAGGAGCGCCGGACTACACAATATATTCGTTCCAATTTATCAATGGATGTGATCGAAAATCGAAGTGCGATAAAGCGAGGGAGTATTGCACACATTTACGTTACGGTAAATTGTTTCCAACAATTCAACTAATTATAGTGGTTTTTAGCAAACCATGACTTAATCTGAGCTTTTTAACCTTATTCGTTGAAGCAAACTTAACATCGGCGGCTGTTTGCTTGACGGAAAGATAATAATTTAAGGAGATTTTAGAAGGGAGTTACGAAACCAGAAAGACTGAAACAGCTACTTTTGGTTCATTTGCGGCAACCATCAAAAACACAAATCCTTAAGATAGAACCCCTAAGCACAACGGGACGAGACCAGTGAGTGCCCCTCTACCACTGTTAATACATCCGATCGCAACCGGTGATGCCTTAACGCTAGTAAAGCACAGTTTACATGGCAGCTACAAGTTCACGATATTGAGTTTTTCTGACTGACTGGGATCCGGTGGACAGGGGTAAACAATCTCAAATCCCAACAGTTTACATGGCTAGCGGATGGTCAAGGTCAAGGGGCACAAACCTCTTCCGGTCTTCCGCGAAGAGTGAGCAGGCGAAATTCGGGGTTCAATTTGGAGAGTGAATGGTCCAGGGATTGGAGACATTCCAGGAGGAACTTGCAGCGTCGAAACCCGATGTCAATATGGTCCGGCAGAGTAGGGGTCAAGTATGAAGACAAACAAGAGCTCCACCGTAGTTGCGCTACCGTCTGGTCCGGCAGCCAGAGGTTTTAGTGAGGCAAGAAGTGCCGGATTGTCGTGGAGACGTAATCCCTTGCGAAACCAGTGCAGTACACGCATTCTTCCAAAAGCGTGCGTGGAAGAGCTTCAAAGAAAGGCGAAAGGGGGATTCGTGAAAGGCAACTATACTATAGCCATTGCACAACCAGCGGCGTCTGACTGCTTTACATATTTTTGGGATGTCTCGCACGAGCTTGCGATGCAAACAATTAATCGGCAACAAGAAGCAAATAAAAACGAAGAGGCGAGTTTCAAGAAGCAGATAAAGGAGTTTCAATGCTTAGAAAAAGATTTGTTCAGTTAACCGAGGTTTCGGATTCGCATTGGAAATCTATCAACATTGTCATGGCGCATAGGTACGCAGTCGCCAAGCCACCACATACCATAATAAGTAGCAGCTCCCGATTTAATTGCTGATGGACGGGCTTGGTGCGATGATGGTTTTCAGCCCGCAGTCGAGTCATTAAGTGCCGCAATTATCACGCCACGGGCGATGAAATCGCGGCGATGTTGGCGAGCCAATCATCGGTGCGCCAAGTAAGATCATCAGTAATGAGTGCGGAACCTCAGACGAAGATGTGATCGTTAACCTGATGTTACAGATTCGCACTCGGGCACATCATCAGAGACAGATAGTGATAACAGAGACGCAAGGTGCAGTTTTATATTTCACATTTAATCGCTCGGCCATATTTTAAAGTTTGACTAGGCCGAATTTCTCGCTCAAGTCATTTATTTCAGACCTGCAGTCCATTAATAAGCGGAATGACCTCCCGCACTCATATCATGTGATGAAACTTTGCCTGGGCAGGAGAATCAGCCACATGGGGGAGGACGCGAGCAACCAACAATCCAAGTGAACCAAATTGCCGACTGATGATCACGTCAACAGCCAACACGGATGGTGAAATCGCGGCCGTTAATGAACTCCGACAAGGGATCGTCGCATCGACTACGAGCCACAGCGGTGATCACGAGAGCTGTTAATTACGGAAAGCATCTGGTGGCATGGCAAATATGTCCTAGGAAAACTGCGCTTTTTGTGCGACCATTGGGACTTACATTTCGGCCATAGTGATCGGTGAGAACCGCCACCGTTTCGAGGATATACAAACTAGTTTATAGTAAGTTGGATCGATGCGTCACTCCTATTCCCCCCAACAAGCACGGTTCATGGCCAAGATAAACGCACGAAGACTGGAGCAACCGCAGTGGTCGAGGTGATTGGATCCACCACATTTACGCCTACCACAAACAAGTGACCGCATCTATACGCACACGAACCCGGCTAAAAATAGACAAGTCGCGAATCTCCTCGTAAAAGAGCCATAGTCAGAAGGAGTTATTGCAGCCCGAACCCCAACCTGCGGGAGAACGGGGTTATCCTCGTCAGTTAGCGACCTTTAAGGCCACAGTCTTCAGCACGGCGTGACAAAACGGCGGAATAGGATTGCTCTCACCCCTGCCATGCCCCAGTGCGCATTCCACGGACGACGGACTGTAATATTTCAGACACTTGATCTTTGTTGCCTTATTGCGCTAAAGCCCACCGAGAAGATGCAATTGCTCTCACGCACGTTTTCCTCAAACACAGACAAAATAAGATTTTCGCAGTGAACTTCTGCCAACTTTGAAGCGATAGCATTTTTTCTTTAAAAAAAACAGAAACGTAAGCCGTAGGAGCTCAGTAGATGTCCTGTGATATGAAATGTTGATGGATATTCGAAAATGTGTTCTAAAGTAGAAATAATTACTCCAATAAGTTTGCAGCAGAATACTGAGGTAATTCGGTCACGTCAGATTGCCAGCTATTGAACAAAATTCGCCTCGGTCATTGGCAAAAAAGGCACTTTGGAAAAACGGCTACTTAAGTAATATGATTTTTACGCCTCTAAATTCCATAAAGGCGCTATCACGTGACGGAAAAATTCCTTTACGGCTAGACACTCAGAACAATTGACTGGTTTTGGCCTCATCTTCGCATAAAAATACCGTGATCGGGGCCAGCCAGCCAGCTGCCGACCTATTATTTTTCCAGCTTGACGCCATCCAATAGCATGCCAAACAGTGTGCAAAGGTCGCAGTTGTGGCACTTGATGGCGTTATTACACCCTGCTCCAAAACATGGCCTAAACATCTAAACTGGATTTCTAGCGATATCGTAAGAAAGCAGATTTCAGTAGACTTCTTGAAGACCAGTGAGGAAACATAACTGAATGCAATAAAAAAATCAAAAAATATACGACAATGCGACTGATAAGTTGAAAAATAAAACAAAGAACGGATAATAAGAAACAGTGGGTTAGGCGGCAGTGGTTGTTTGGTAGAGCTATTGGCCAAACTAAGCGCGGAGCTTGTACGAGGTTCTTTTGTGCGCACAAGACCGGCTTCTTCAACCTAATGGCAGTCGCTTCTGCTGCTGCTGCTAGTAGACGTTGACCCAGTGACTTGGGACATAGTGTGGACCCCAGCGAAGCTTTTCCTGTAATTTCTAAGTTCCAACCAAACTACACCAAGCCATTGGGGCAACGTCTACTAGCAGCAGCAGAAGCGACTTCCATAAGGTTTAAGAAGCCGGTCTTGTGTGCACAAAAGAACCTCGTACAAGCTCTGCGCTAAGCTTGGCCAACAGCCCCTTAACTGCATGCTTTCCCTCGCACCATCTTCCTCTCAAGTTGTGGCAAGCGTTACACACTATTCGAAGGATTTTTTCCGCTCGGAAGGATCAGTCACCGTTTTCATGTAGAATTTAATATTTCACAAGTTTCAGACGTCAAGCGTTGGCAAAAAATGAGCAGTTGTGACAGCCGCCATCAATCAAGGTTTTAAAAAGGAGGACGCTATCCCTGAAGGAAAAACCGTTCAAGTTGCTGGTTTGTCAAATTCAGAAACGGCTTTTTTCGAAACCACAGACGGTTGTCGTCGTCGCTGCAGCGGCGGACGGCCAAAGGGCTTCAATTAACACTACCTTAATGGGCTTTTTAAATGAAATGGCCGGCGAACCAGCAGAGGATTAATGACAAAGTTGAAAACTTCGAATGCGGGCACACGTGTTGTCAGGCGACAAAGGGTATCTGAGCTTCACTATTGCTGCAAATTTTTCTACGCGGTAGAATGCACCCGTGGATAAAAACAAGGATTTCTCTATCACATAGTCACTGACGGTGAGAAATTGTGATTCAGTTCAATATGATGCAGGCGTCAGCAAGCCCTCAATACCAAGTATCAAGCTCGACCGACAGCATCGAAGGAGAGCTTAAGGTTTTAAAAGGCACTTTTTGACATAACGGATTTTCATTCAGATCGCTTTATTGTTAAGATCATGGCCGAAAGACCACAAAAGCCTCTACCCCGCGCTAACGGCGAGCAAGAAAAGACGCTTCATCGGGGTCCCATTTTAAGGTGACGCAGCAAGTGAACTCTTAAGAAGGCGCCTAAGTCAAGCCGTATCAAAAACATTTCCAGCAGCGAACATTCAGGTACTGTTCTTGACTTCTCCCATCCTATACGCAGGGGGCAAGGACAAACTGCCAGCGCAGACCAAATCTATTTGCATCCATTCCTTTAGCTGGTCCTGTGGGGCAGAATATATCGATCGTATGAGTGGGCGTTTGACCAAAAGGATAAGAGAACATCTACCAGCTTGGTGAGGAAAGGGTCAAATAAAGACCGCGCATATAGTTGACACGGATCATCGCGTAGATGCCAGAGAAGCCTTCCGGGTGATTTACCGGGTCTCCTCAAGCTATTCAAAATTCCTTGGACAGCGGCTATTGGTTACGAGAGAAAAAGCTGAAACCAGGTTACGTAGACCGGTCCTGAGCGCTCAAAAGAACTTCATACAGGCGCCGCATTTACCATGACCGAAAACCACCAATTCAGACACCTATATTTCTTCACCCGTCCCGGCGGCTGCCATCCCTCCGATAACGATCAGACTGCAATTTTGTTTCGTTCCCCCTCCCTCCCCCACCCTGACAACCGTACGATTTGTTCTACTTACCCCCATATTTGACTTAGTTACACAGTGATATAAATGCAAAGGCCTGACGAGAATTCGTCAAAAGCAAGCTTATGCTAGTCAAGTTGTCTTTTGCAATTTTCAATGGGAATTTTCGCAACTCTAACAAGCATGTGTTGAAAATTCTCGTTTTCTAAACTTGAAATTCTTATTATTTAAACTGGAGCCAAAATATAAAATATATATATATATATATATATATATATATATATATATATATATGATACTATGATCGGTATGACCGTGAAACAGCTGTCTGCGTCTTGCCTGTTTCGGTGGCAACATAGTTTATATATATATATATATATATATATATATATATATATATATATATATATATATTAATGCGTAAAAGATTCGAGGTCCCGTTATCTTATCGCGTACATCATCTCCTGAAGAAGAAGAGTGGGCGAGTTCATGGACCAAATTGTATTTGTACTGACAATTCGAAAGCATTCTCGCTTTCATCATTAGAGTATAGTGCTTGCTGCTCCTGGCGGTCTAGAGTTAGTCAGTCTTGCCGCGTGCCTCGTATTATATCCGATGGTGGACGCGTGAACTTTGACCTGCCCGATCGCCGCTGACTTCCTTAGACCTCCCCGAGGTTGAACGCCGACGGGCTCGCGTGACTGCTGTCCCCTTTGGAGCCGTCGTAGGTTTAGGCAAGGCAGCGTGCCTGTTGACCTCCCCCACGTCAATCAGCGGTCTGATCAGTCGTTGCTGCTCTCGTGAGTTGTTCTCCGTTTTACGGGCGCATTCGTGAGGCAGTTTGACTTTGGTCACGTGACCTTCGGCCGCCACCCCGCTTTTCCGTGAGCCTGGGCTCTCGGTTCGGTGTGCTCATTTGCCTTATTGGCCGTGGCCGAACTGATCCGAGCCGTGTACGAAGAGCCTGGTAGGCGGGATGTAAGGCTATAGCCCGGTTGAGTGTGCCAGTCAAGGACCAGCTGTCGAGCACCAATCTGACAATCTTCTCATTGGCTCGGCCAATCACACTTGTTTTCTCAAAGGCGAAATCATGGTTCAGCTGTTATGCGTGACATTAAACCTAAGACAACTTGTCTTTGCGGTTGATTGCAAGTTTGTGTTCATGCTAGCTGGCGGGCGGAAAAATGGGATCGAGTGAAATCCTAACCACATCAGTGAGTGTTACGCACTTGTTTGACTTGTTTATGTACCTCACTGCACAAGGCATATGACGTACTGATGATCGGTAACGACGGTGAAACAGCTGTCTGCGTCTTGCCTGTTGCACCCTTGGCAACATATCTGTGCTATATATGTGGTATGTGTCCTATCACACAACGTTCGTTTATCGCCGGTAGCTAGTGGGCGGACAAATGGGATCGAGTGAGATCCTAACCACATCAGTGAGTGATACGCACTTGTTTGACTTATATATATATATATATATATATATATATATATATATATATATATATATATATATATATATATATATATATATATATATATATATATATATATATATATATATATATATAAGTAGTGAAAAGAAGGCATCCCAAGAAATAAATTTGAAATTGAATATGTTCTATGGGAAACGGAGCTTTATTGTGTAAATTTTCAACACCGGTTCTCCGGGTCGTCGTCAGACGCAGGCGGGTAGCAAATGTGGCAAAAACAGTTGACATCGTAATCACGCGAAAAAAATCGATACTAGCGTGAACATTGGCACCAGTGAGCGGCCGCCGTGTGTATCAGCCTGTCCTGATTGGTTCTCGTTTCTTCCATTTCTCCTTGAGATGTCTGTACGTCGCATCCAACTCGATATGTCTGTTGATGCATGACTCATCTGAATGCATCGCCTCGAGGAACTCTCGACCTTTCTTGAGGAACGCAGCGACAATCCGAGTTTTATCCCAAGCGAAGGTGTGCCCGGTGTCTCAGAGTATGCATAGCTGTTTGGGACAGATGGTCCCGCCTCTTTACTGCCAACTGATGTTCATAGTATGCGTGTAGAGGCGGATTTGCCTGTCTGACCACAATACACGGCATCACATGCTTCACACGGGATCTTGTAGATGACTTCTTTCTTATCCAAATAGTAGTTCAGACACATTCTTGATGTAAGGAAGGGTTCGCCATGTATTTATTTTTGGCGCCTCGTTAGAACTACTCTGGTTCCTTTTCTTTCGATTTCTGTCCTTTCAAGTATCGGCGTACAAAAATCCTTTAGGGTACCCGTTCTGCGAAAAATAATTCACACAAGTAATTCAGTTCGATTCGATAACCTTCTTCATCGGAGCAATGTGTTTTTGCTCGACTGAGTAGACTGTTGACAGCACTCCGTTTGTGAGCGATAGGCTGATTGCTCTCATAAGGGCAGAATAACTTCGGCATAAGTTTCCTTTGCGATAAACCGATGTGCGTAGTGTTCCGTCGGTCTTTCGTTGTACGAGAACATCCAGGAATGGGAGTGTCCGAACTCGTCGAAAGACACCTAAGGAAGCACCAAATTCATGTGGCGCACAAACCGACAACTACTTTGCGTACCCAGCTTGTCCACCCTAAGGATAGGGTCAACTATTTGGATAAGAAAGAAGTCATCTACAAGATCCCGTGTGAAGCATGTGATGCCGTGTATTGTGGTCGATACTAGGCAAATCCGCCTCTACACGCATATATCGAACATCAGTTGGCAGTAAAGAGGCGGGACCATCTGTCCCAAAACAGCTATGCATACTCTGAGACACCGGGCACACCTTCGCTTGGGATAAAACTCGGATTGTCGCTGCCTGTTCCTCCAAGAAAGGTCGAGAGTTCCTCGAGGCGATGCATTCAGATGAGTCATGCATCAACAGACATATCGAGTTGGATGCGACGTACAGACATCTCAAGGAGAAATGGAAGAAACGAGAACCAATCAGGACAGGCTGATACACACAGCGGCCGCTCACTGGTGCCAATGTTCACGCCAGTATCGATTTTTTCGCGTGATTACGATGTCAACTGTTTTTGCCACATTTGCTACCCGCCTGCGTCTGACGACGACCCGGAGAACCGGTGTTGAAAAATTTACACAATAAAGCTCCATTTCCCATAGAACGTATTCAACTTCAAATATATATATATATATATATATATATATATATATATATATATATATATATATATTAGCAGGCGATTTTGAAAGATTTGAATAATTCCTTTGACACACTATATATTAAATGCTACAAGAAAACGGTGAGAATGGCCTGAGAGAGGAGAAAAAATGTTTACAACTAATATGCAACAATAGCCCAACAAGGCAACTGAACTGAAAAATGAAGTGGAAAAAAAACAAAGCCCTTACTAGACAATCCAGTAGAGCCGCAGATTTCCTAGAGGCAGTTACAGGAAGTTTCTCACAGGTCTTATTTTCGCAAAAATGGAAAATTTCGGGACACGCATGCCTATATGGTTATCCGCGAGGCAAGTGTACTGAACACACTCACTGATTGTCGGAAACCAGCCCTAATGACGGAAGAAAATGTACACGGACGATAAATTGCCACGTGGAGATGCAGTTTCTAGGCGTCTTACAACAAAACACGACAGTTCGACCGTCGCAGTCCGACGATGTCCACCGTATGCTCATGGGAAAGTTGAGCACACACACACGGCAGTTCGACCGTCGATTTCGACGAGGTCCACCGTATGCTCCACACCAGGTGGTGCAAGGGACGGTGACTTGCGCGTGAATTAGTTTTAAGTGATAGTAGCCTTGCGCTGCAGCTACCGCACTC